>JABSTR010002777.1:0-7500 GCA_013339765.2 Haemaphysalis longicornis | reverse complement strand
CGCACCGCAAGCGCGTGGTCAGCACTCGCCACTCGTGGCTCAGCCCCAGCGTCATCGTTCCTGGAGCGTGCCCGTTTGCGGCAGCAGACGACGCAAGCTGCTGGGGCGCCGCCACATAGCCCCCCCCTCTTCAGACGGAGTGTCGGCAAAACGGACAGTCTTTGCTCTGGGATGTTCAGCGGGTGGGGCTGCGAACGGAGGGGAGAGTGGTGGTGTTCAGGGTGGAGTGGTGGATGGTGGTGTCGAAGGCAGGCGGTTCAGCCTCGGTGAAAGCGGGCTTGAGGCGATCGATGGAAACGACAGTGTCGCGGCCGTTAACGCGAACTGTAAACGTCTTTTCGCCGCGTGAAATGACGAGATGAGGGCCGGTGTAGGGCGATTGAAGTGGCCGGCGGGCACTGTCGACACGGATGAAAACGTATTGGCTGACAGAAAGACTTGGGTGAATAAAAGTGGGTTTTGTGGAACACGGCCGTGGCGGTTGGGGACGGATATAGCTGAAAAACCGGGTTAAATCCTTTACGTAGGATGGGCCAGGAGAGGAAGGGTTATCTTGAGGCTGTGGAGGGACCAGGAAGTCTGCCGGTAATCGCAAAGACGTGCCGTAGACCATTTGGGATGCGGCACAACCAAGATCATCTTTGATGACAGTGCGCAATCCTAGCAGCACAAGAGGAAGGTGAATCTGCCCACTGCTCAGGTGATTCGTGAGCCATCAGCGAGGCCTTGAGCTGACGATGAAACCTCTCGACCATGCCGTTGGCTTGAGGATGATAGGCCGTTGTTTTTAGGTGAGTAACACCGAGTAGGCATGTCAAGCTGGCGAAAGAGTGTGGACTCAAATTGGCGGCCACGGTCTGTGATAATCTCCGACGGCACGCCAAAACGGGCGATCCACGTCGACATAAGCGTGGAAGCAACAGTCTCAGCCGTAATATCGTCCGATTGGAGAAGCCTCCGGCCAGCGGGTAAAACGGTCGATCACTGTCAAGATGTAGCGGCAGCCCTTAGATGGTGGTAGTGGGCCAACAAGGTCCACGTGAATTGTGGAGAACCTTGAGTCCGGTAGTGGGAAAGTAGCCAGAGGCGATGTGGTATGCCGAGAGACCTTGCATTGTTGGCAGGCGAGGCAGGAACGGGCCCAGGCGCGTACGTCAGTATTCATGCCCGGCCAGACGTATCTCTCGGCAATCAAGCGCCGTGAGGCACGAACTCCAGGATGAGAGAGACGGTGAATAGAGTTGAAGGCAATGCGCCTGAGAGACGCAGGAAGGTACGGCCGTCTGCGGCCTGAGACCGGGTCAATGTCGCAAACGATGCTGATTCCCGAATCAGGGCATAGAATGTCCTCGAGTTGCAGAGAGGAGCTGTTTGAAGAACGTAGAGTTCGGAGCTCCTCGTCATCGCTTTGGGCTTGGGCCAACTCCTGAGAACTGAAACCGGAGCGCTGTATGGCGGAAATACGGCTAAGGGCGTCGGCTGGAATGTTGTTAACTCCCTTGACATGCCGAATGTCCGTCGTAAACTCTGCAAGATAAGCCAAATGTCGCGTCTCTCGGGGAGAATATGTAGTCTTCGATGACTTGAAGGCGTTCGTAAGAGGCTTGTGATCGGTGAAGATCACGAAGCTGCGGCCTTCGAGGAAAAAGCGGAAATGCTTCACAGCGAGGTATGCCGCCAGGAGTTCCCGTCCGAAAGTGCTGTACCGTTGCTCAGTGGGAGAAAGCTTCTTCGAAAAGAAACCGAGCGGGTGCCAGCTGCCGCGGATGTGCTGCTGAAGTACACCTCCAATCGCACAGTGGGAAGCATCTACCATCAGGCTTGTGGGAGCGTTGTGGCGCGGGTGCACGAGGAGGGTAGAAGAGGCCAGGCGCTCCTTGATGGTAGTGAATGCGCGATCAGCGGCTTCAGACCATTCAAGACTGCACTCAGGGAGACTTGGGAGTTTGAAGGAAAGTTTCGAGAGGTTGAACAATGGCCGCACATTCCGGGATGAACCGTCGGTAATAATTCACCAGCCCTAGGAAACGGCGCAGTTGGCGCAAGGACTCAGGTCGGGGAAAGTCGATTATGGCCTTCACTTTGTCTGGCAGAGGGCGAATTCCATTGCAGTCAACGAAATGACCGAGAAACTCCAACGACGGCAACCCGAACGCACACTTGTCGCTATTAAGGATGAGGCCATGCTCTGCTAGGCGTTCGAAAACTATCCGCAGATGGTGCAGGTGCTCAGATAGCGATGAACTGGCGACAAGAACGTCATCTATGTAGGCGAAAACAAAAGGTAGACCACGGAGGACGACGTCTATGAAGCGCTGAAAAGTCTGAGCTGCGTTGCGTAACCCGAAAGGCATCCGAGTGAATTCGAAGAGGCCAAACGGTGTAATGATGGCAGTTTTCTTGACGTCATCCGGGGCTACGGGGATTTGGTGGTAGGCTTTTTGGAGGTCAAGCTTTGAAAAGATGGTACATCCACTGAGGTTATTGGTGAAGTCCTGTATATTAGGTAGGGGGTACCTGTCGGGTACAGTGGCCACGTTCAAGGAGCGGTAATCACCACAGGGTCGCCAGTCTCCTGATTTCTTCGGGACCATGTGTAACGACGAGGACCAGTTGCTCGATGACGGGCGAGCAATGCCGATTTCAACCATGTGGTGAAATTCCTGTTCCGCGATTTTATGTTTCTCTGGAGCCAGTCGACGCGCCACGGCGTGCGTAGGTGGACCGGTGGTGATGATCTGATGAACGACGTCAGTGCTTCACTGGCTTTGTCCAGTCTGGAGGGGCAGTCAGGGAAGGAAACTCGTTCAGCAATTCCCGGTACGGAGAAGGTAGGTCGCAAAGAAGCGTGAATGCGAACGGATGGACTGGAGACGATTTGCCGATGACAGAAAGGCCGGTTGTGGCGTCCAGGATTCTTTTTCGGGCCATGTCAACCAGGAGGCCGAAGTGCGAAAGGAAATCGGCTCCTAGAATGGCGTGACTCACGTTGGCCACGAGGAAAATCCAGCGGAACGCACGGCGTAGGCCGATGTTTACCATCAGGGATTTTTTTCGGTACACGGGAATGCTGGACTTGTTAATAGCTTGGAGATGGCACAGTGGTGCTTGAGTGCGGTCACAGGAATTAGCGGGGAGCACACTCACTTCAGCACCAGTGTCAACTAGGAAACGTTGACCACTGGTTGCATCTGTGATGTAGAAGAGGCGACTGTCGCTGGCTTGGGAATCGGTCGCCGCCGCTTAACGATCCCTCGTCCCGTTTCCCGGCCAGCCGCAAGGACGGGTGCAACGTTGCGCCGCTGCACCGAAGCGGCGATGGTACCAGCACAATGAATCAGGGTGTTGAGGTGGCTGGCGCGTTGTGCCTTCCTGGCGAAATACTTGCGGAGACGGGGTACGGCGAGAAGGGCCAAACCGGCGAGCTCGAGGGTTGCGAGGCGGCGGCGAGCTGTAACCAGCCGAGGCGACAAGCTCCTCCAAGTTTTGCATGCGCTCTCGGAGAGCGGCGAGGTCGTCGGATAGCGGTGAGGGCAAAGGAGTAGCAGGCGCCGCCACGGTGGTATGGTCGGAAGATTGAGCGGATGCCACCGTGGACAAAGGCGGATGCAACGTGGCGACTTCCATTATCTTGTCAGCATGCGCGGCCAACGCGGATAAGGGAAGGTCAGAAGCAGTCGCGAGGATCATCTGCACAGAAGAGGGGAGCCGTCGCAGGAAAAGTTCCTTCAACAAACGGGAGTCCGTGGCAGAAGGTGCGTCGCCGAGCAGGGTTTGCAGTTCGTGAAGGAGCTGCGAAGGTCGACGGTCACCCAACTCCTCTGCAGAAAGCAGCCCCTGGAAACGCTGCCGTTCCGAAGGGCTCGTGCGGCTCAAGATGGCAGCCTTCAACGTGTCGTAAGGGTTCGTGGTAGGCGGGTTGGCAAGGATGTCACGAACCTCAACCGCGATCTCAATAGGCAGTGACTGTTGTAGATGGTTGAAGCGGGTCTCTTGCGACGTGATGTGACTCACTCGGAAGCTTGCCTCGGCCTGAAGGAACCACACGTCGGGGTGCTTAGCGCTGAAGGGGGGCAAACGGCAAGCGACGGCGGAGATGCCAGGTGAAGAGGCAGCGGAGGACACAGAAGGACCGCTGGCGTCGCGGGGAGGGTCCATTCTGAGTACGTGGCTCCGCTGCAACGTCCGGGTCACCAATGTCGCGACGGCGACAGAGAGATGAGAAGACACACGTCTGCACGCTACAAGCGCCGTGGACCCAAAACTGGGAGGCCCCGCTTTATTCCACGCTCGTGCCCAGCGCGCACCGCAAGCGCGTGGTCAGCACTCGCCACTCGTGGCTCAGCCCCAGCGTCATCGTTCCTGGAGCGTGCCCGTTTGCGGCAGCAGACGACGCCAGCTGCTGGGGCGCCGCCACACTACCTACCTAACTACCTACCTACCTAACATCTACCTACATACCTACCTACCTACCTAGAACCTATAACCTACCTACCTAACTGCCTACCTACCTAACATCTACCTACCTACCTACCTTACCTACCTAAAAACCTAACCTACCTAACCTACCTAAAAACCTACCTACCTACCTACCTACCTACCTAAAACCTACCTACCTACCTACCTAAAACCTACCTACCTACCCACCTACCTAACCTACTACCTACCTACCTACCTAAAACCTACCTACCTACCTACTTAAAACCTACCTACCTACCTACCTACCTACCTACCTACCTACCTACCACTACCCACCTACCCAAACACACCTACCTGCCTACCTACCTACCTACCTACCTACCTAAACTACCTACCTACCTACCACCTACCTACCTAAAACCAACCTACCTACCTTCCTACCTAAAACATACCTAATTACCTACCTACCTACCTACCTAACTACCTACCTACATACCTACCTAAAACCGACCTACCTACCTACCTTCCTACCAACACACCCACCCACCCACCTACGTACCTACCTAAGTACCTACCTACCTACTACCTACCTACCTACCACCTACCTACCTACCTAAAACCTACCTACGTACTACCTACCCTACCTACCTACCTACATTCCTACCTACCTACCTAAATTCTACCTACCTACCCTACCTACCTAAAACCTACCTACCTACCTACCTAATCAAAACCTACCTATCTACCTACCCAAAACCTACCTACCTACCCTACAACCTACCTACCTACCTACCTACCAACCTAAAACCTACCTACCTACCTACCTACTACCTAACCTACCTAAACCTGCTACCTACCATACCTACCTATCTCCTACCTAAAACCTACCTACCTACCTAAAACCACCTACCCATACTTACCTACCTACCTACCTACCTACCTTAACCTACCTACCTACCTTACTTAAAACCTACCTACCTACCTAACCTGCCTACCTACCTTAAACCTACCTACCTACCTACCGCCTACATACCTACCTAAAACACTACCTACCTATCTACCTACCTACCTACCTACCTACCTACCAACCTACCTAAACCTACCAACCTACCTACCAACCTAAAACCTACCTACCTACTACTAAGTACCTACCTAACTAAAAAAACCTACCCCAAACCTACCCCAACCTAAAAACCTACCTACCTACCTACCTACCTACCAACCTACCTACCTACCTACCTAACCTACCTACCCGACCTCCTATTACCTACCTACCTAAAACCTACCTACCCAATCTACCTACCTACCTACCTACCTACCTACCTACCAACCTACCTATACCTACCTACCTACCTACCAAGTTACCTACCTACCTACCTACCTACCCACCTACCCTACCTACCCACCCACATACCTACCTACCTACCTACTTACCTACCTACATACCTACCTACCTACCCACCTACCTACCACCTACCTACCTACCTACCTACCTACCTACTACCTAACTTCCCCCAAAACCCCTACCTACCTAACCCGAACCTACCTATCTACCTACCTGCCTAAAACACCTACCTACCTACCTACCTGCCTACCTACCTAAACCCTACCTACCTACCTAATATCTACCTACCTACCACCCTCTTCCCTCACCTACCTACCTACTACCTACCTACTACCTAAAGCCTCCTACCTACCTACCTACCTGCCTACCTACCTACCTACCTATCTACAACCTTCCTACCTACCTACCTACATAAAGGCTACCTACCTACCTACCTACCTATCTAAAACCTACCTACCTAGCTTCCTACCTACCTAAAACCTACCTAATAACCTACCTAAAACCTACCTACCTACCTACCTACCTAACTACCTACCTGAACCTAACTACCTTCCTACCTACCTAAAATCTACCTACCTACTTACCTACCTGCCACTGGCACTGTGCCACTGGCACTGTGGCTTCTCGCCACTGGCACTATCTTCTCGCCTCTGGCACTGTGGCTTCTCGCTAGAGCCTTATATGCCCAATTTCTGATGTGGCCACATATGGGAAGCCCATACATGGGTATGTATGCCATATATGTAGAGGCCATATATGCTTGACTAAAATATATACAGCTATATATGGACTCTACTTATAACCACGTATATGGCATAATAATGAACTTCACTTAACAGCAGCAATTGATGCTGCTCCCCAAACGCAAACACTTCACATACTTTCCATATTTCATATAAGCAATCAATGTGAGTGCAGGCGAATCAGGGTGGCGACAAGTTGCTTTGTATTAACGATCCGTCAGCGGTTGTATTCATCGCCAGCTTGCCCCCCTTTGGTGAAACAAGTTTCTGGCTGCACTACCACCTCTTGTATTAAGATGTGTCTTTTATAAATCTTGTAAATGAAATGAAACAATCAAATTACCAGTATTCAATGTCCCAGCTTTTTTTATTATTCCTGAACATAAATTTCATAAAAATTATGGTCATGTCCTTAAATAAATTGACTGCCTGAGCCCGTTTCTTCCCCTTGGCAATGCTTTTATTTTACGTTAAAATTTTCAATGTGTGATAAAGAGCGAATTATTTGACTGTGCTAAAACTTAATTCCTTGTATTTTTGTCACCGAAGTGTTCAGGTCAAAAGCTAACTTTAATGCAATATTTTATATTTTTTTGGAACCATAACTTTTAATTGGACCTTTTCGGCGGTCGGTTTAAACTACTGCACTCCAGTTAATCACTTTGTCAAATTTAAATCCCGCATTGGTGCCCGCACAAGCATATTTCTACGTAAGCAGAAAAAGCTGCGCAAAATGGAATGAATTTCTACATAGAGAAATGGCTGCTTGATGGCTGGAATGCGCAAAAATTTTGCGTTTGTGACCTTTTCTACAGAACGTAACGAGGCAAATAGGTACCTCATTATTGCACACACTGTAGTGCTGAACACCGAAAACAGCAAACAGAAATCACTAGACATTCAATAATAAAATTTGGCAGCCGTACATGCTTATGTAAGAGGCCCATTTGTTGGGCAGACTGGATATGGAATCATGATTAGAAACAGCGCAAA
>JABSTR010002776.1:0-39148 GCA_013339765.2 Haemaphysalis longicornis | reverse complement strand
AATGAGATTCAAAAGCAACAGGAACAGGAGCGCGAGCAAAAGCGGGAGCAACCGGAGTGCCAGCTAAAGCAAAAGGAACTGGAAGTAGAACGGCTGCGCCTGGAGGGGGAAGTGAGGAAGATGGCTGAGGTTCAAGGAGTGGAGGTAGCAGGCAGACAAAATCTTTGTGATTTATCTAAGCTAATGCAACCCTTCAAAGTAGGGCAAGATGTGGGCCTCTTTCTTGTGAACTTCGAGAGAACCTGTGAAAAAGCGAAGCTTGGCCGTAGCACATGGGCTCGAAATTTGTTAAGTTTGCTGCCATGTGAAGCAGCGGATGTGATCGCGCGGCTTCCGGTGGAGGATGCGGACAATTACGACAAAGTGAAGGATAGCCTTCTAAAGAGGTTCCGACTTTCGTCAGATGCGTTCCGGCAGCGGTTTCGCAATCTGACAAAGAAGCAGGGCAGCACGTATTCTGAGTTTGCCTACGAGTTGAAGGTCAACGAGGTAGAATGGATGAAGGGAGCCAGCGCTTTTGGGAACTTCGAAAAGGCTCTTGAAGTAGTGGCTCTCGAACAGTTTTTTTCTAAGCTTTCCGAGCCAATGAAGCTCTGGATCCAAGATAGGGCCGGAGTAGTAACAGTGCAGGCAGCTGCCGACTTGGCTGATGAGTACGCGTCACGCCGGGGAGAAAGGGACGAGGTTCCTCCAGCAAAAGCGGGAGATAAAGGAAAACCTTAGACGGCGAAGCAGGGGGCTGGCGCAGGTATGACGGCACAGAAAAAGGCGGACTTCGCTGCAAGTAGTCAAGGATCACAAAACAAACAGGAGGGAAAGGCTTCGGAGAGTTCTCCCAAAAAGAGTCCTTTTGACGCTAGGCAACCACCTACCTGCTACAAATGCAAGGAGGTCGGTCACATTGCCATAGGCTGTCGTAGGCCCAGGCCAGCCCTTTCGTATACTTATGACTCTGCTACTAGCGAGGAGCTACTTAGTCCGTACCTTTTTAACCTACAGTGAACGGAAAGCCATGCCGCGTCTTACGAGACAGTGGGGCAACCATTGATCTGGTGCACCCGGACTATGTGGCACAAGCAGATTACAACGGCAAGTGCGCATGGATTAAACCGGTTTTGCAAGAGGGAAGCATTTGTCTCCCGGTAGCTCGAGTAGTCATCACTGGGCCGTTCGGAGAAGTAGAGACGGAAGCGGCGGTGTCAGACAAGCTGCCCTCGCAGTAGTACCCTACTTGTTCTCGAATCAGACCGACCGTCTGCTTAGAGAACAAGGGAAAAGTTTTCAGGAGGGAACAGTCCAAGCCTTGACAGAGCTAAAGCACGCGCGCTAGCAGCCGAACTAGAGCGGAAAGAACCGAGTTTCACCGGAAGTACAGCAACACCAGCTGGAGTCAGCTCAGCGGAGTCTACTATCCCGTCGCCTACTGAAAAAAGAGAGAGGGGTCAGAGGAGACTAGCGCTGATATAGCTGAAGGGGAATCGGAAGAGGGGCTGCTCGTGTTGCCTGTATCAAAATCACTAGGCAATGTACTGGGGAAAGTGACAAGAGACGAGCTCATCGAGCAGCAGAAAAGCGATCCCAGCCTTAAGGAGATTTGGAACACCGTCAGAGAAGGGGTGGCGAGGAAGAATGTCAGTTTTCCCGTCAAAAATGGCATCTTGTAGCGCCACTACCAGAATGCAAAAGGTCGCACGTTTGACCAGATTGTAGTTCCGACTAAGTATCGGCATGACATTGTTGATCTCTGTCACGGAGTTGGTCGGTTGGGGCATTTAGGAGCTCGGAAGAGCAAAGATAGGCTCCTAACGGAGTTTTATTGGCCAGGATGCTTCAAAGAAGTTGAGAACCACGTAAGAGCGTGTGAGACCTGTCAGAGAGTGGGAAACCCGCACGAGAAGGGAAAGGCACCACTTAAGCTTGTTCAGCTCATTTCGGAGCCCTCGCCGGCTGGTAATAGACGTTGTGGGACCACTCCCAGCGACAAAATCAGGCTACCGGTATTTGCTTACCGCTGTTTGTCCACCAGCCAAATTTCCAGAGGCGATCCCAATGAAGGAGCAGAGCTCGGTAGAAGTAGTCAACGCACTACTGTCTATTTTTTCTAGAGTGGCCTTACCTAAGGAGATACAGTGCTACCAGGGTTCAGTGTTCAGCAGCGTTCTGACTGCGGGCTTCCTGGAGAAGTGCGGGGTAAGGCTGATGAACCGAGTTCTGCAGGGGCTGAAGAATACGCTGTTCCCTACTTAGTCGACCTTGCTATGTACTACAATACATGGGAAGACCACCTGTACCATCTTAGCGATGTCCTTAGACGTTTGACACACGCTGGACTGACAGCGAAGCCGGCTAACTGCCAGCTAGCTCGCGCCGAAGTACGGTACCTAGGGCACGTGGTAGGGCAGGGCAGGAGGCGACCTGACGAGTTGAAAGTAGAGGCGGTTAGCGAATTCCCGCAACCAGAAATGGAGGGTGCTTCCCAAGGCCTCAAAACGGCTCTTGTTAGCTCGCCCGTACGGCATGCACCGAACTATGATCGTCCCTTTACTGTGCAATGCGATGCCCGCAACAGAGGCTTAGGAGTAATACTCTGCCAGGAGGATGAGAACGGGAACGAGAACCCTGTGCTGTACGCCAGCAGGAAACTCTCGGTTCGCGAGGAGGCCTACAGTGCGTCAGAAAAAGAATGTGCCTGCATTGTGTGGGCCACCCAAAAATTGGCCTGCTACCTTTACGGAACTTCTTTTGTCTTCGTCACTGACCACTGCCCACTAACGTGGCTGTCGCAAATGTCGGGAAAGAATCCGCGACTACTACGCTGGAGCCTTGCGCTTCAGGAGCTTAACTTCACTGTGAAGTATAAGAAGGGTTCCGCCAACGCCAATGTTGACACTTAAGCAGAGCCTTTTAGCTTTTTCGCTTTTGCTTTCTTTTGTTTTCAGTTGAGGAACGTTTGTCTGTAGTGATTTTGAGTAGTGTTTTAAATAATTCAGTCTAAGTTTTAGCTGTGAGCAAGAGTATTAGTGTGGTTGCCATATGTAAAAAAAAAAAGGCGTAGGTGCACTGTAGCACCTTTGAAAGAGCAGCCTGGTTGCCGAAAACTCATTGCCGGCGCTTGCTGGTTCGGGGAGGTTGGTCTTTGTGGTTTCAATGGTGCTGGAAGAATGCTGCTACTGTGATCTCTCCCGTCGAGCAGCTGATACTACACGACGTCCGAGATCTTCCCGTCGGCGGAGGAGCTGTTATGACTCACTGGCGCCATGTTTGCGCGGGTCAGTCGCCCGCCGGTCGACCACCCCACCGCTTGTCGACGGAAACGAAAGGAGGCCGACAACGCGGCGGCGGCCACTGATTGACAGCGGCTTTTGAGCGGCGTTGAGTGTTGTTGCCCCAAAAGGGATTAAGGAGCCGCCGGTATTCCCCCGGCCTGAGCAACTGAACGCGTGTGCGCGTGAAAGCCCAGACGGCGACGACCGGACAATGGGACCCCGTGGCGGCGGCAGCACAGCGAAGAAGGCAGTGGCAATGGTCAAGCCATTAACCCTTCCGAGTGATTCCACGAACCTTGTTAGCTCCCTGGGAAGTATGTGTGAGAACCCCACCGTGGGAACGCAGCGCGCGGCGGACACCAAAAGATACGAGGCGCCCGCGCGTCTTCCGTTCTTCCCCTCTACTACAGCTCCTGACGAGTGGCAAGGGTGTGTGTGTGTGCGTGTGCTGTGCATCTGGCGACATACCTGAAAGGCGTGTCCCTACCCGAGGGCGGTGCTTCACAGCGAGGAACGTACACATCACCATTGGTCCGCATTGTTTTGTATGGGGATCCCTAACCTAGGGAACTAGGGATCGGGGGTCAACAAAAAGGGCGTGCTGCGGCCCGCCAGGATCTGTCTTCTGTCTTCATCTCGACAACTCACTGTAAAAATGTAAATAAACCCGTTGAGTTTGCTCTAAGCTCTCCCTAGTCCTGTCGCGGCGACGGAGCGACGGCGACCGGCCCCGCTACCAGCAGACTGCGGTCGCTACAACTCGCAACGAGACGTCAACAAGCGCCGGAGAAATAGGGTAGGGCTGAAGTCTGGTACCGTAGGGTCATCTAAAGCTGAACCGGCCAAAGAGTCAGCCGTTTCATTGAGCCATAGGCCGCTGTGCCCTGGGACCCAGATGAGCCGAATGTCGCGTAAATGGGGAGGTACAAGGCGGCTGAAGGTACGGATAAGTAATGAATTTTTTGGAGATGTTAGCGCGGTACAAACCGACAGGGAATCAGAAATATGTAACAACATTGAATATTGCGGAGGTAATTTTTTTAAGGCCATAACTACTGCAAAAAACTCAGCTTCGAATATAGGAGTAAAATAAGGTAAACGATAAGAAAATGACCAATTAAGTTGTGCGCTGAAAATTCCCACGCCCGCACTCTCCGCACGTTGCGATGCATCCGTTGCCACTACCACATGTGAGCGCAAGTTCCCGAGATGCTCGTCCAACAAACCCATTAGTATCCGTGTGGATAGCAGTTTGGCGTTATGGGGTAATACGTTATCGAGGGACATGGAGCAGGTACGACTTTTGGTAACATCGGAAGAATTTCGGAAGACATAGGTTGAGTGGTACAAGCGACGCATGAGCCATCGGTTCCACACCCGGCCACCCTCGACTGATCATCGAATGGACCGGGCCGCCACGTGCGGAACGCGGGTCGGCGAAGACACTGGGTGCGTGGGGGAGTGAGAGACGCCGGGCAGTGAGCAATGTTCTGTGCGCCGTGTGACGTCACTGCTCCTCGCGCATGGGCAGCACGGCTCTCGAGGAGCCACGCGAAACTGCTCAACCTCGGCCAATGTAGCTCACGCTACAAAACAAGCAAAACAAAGTTCCGCTGCAGTTGGCGCAGCCACGAAATCTAGTCTGGCAACACGGGTCGCCGTGCAGGGGGGTGATTCGGCAAGGCCTCCGAGGACCTTGCCGCACCTTAAAGAGAAGGCGAAGTTAAAAATGTGTCGGTGCACCAGGCCAAGTCTCGTGATGCTTTCATGACTTCCTTACTGTTTCCAATGCTTTTGCCTCTGTGTCTTTGCTTTCGTTTCTTCCTTCCTCAAACTTCGGCGCGAATTGCTTCGACAGGCTTTCTGCGACACCGTGTTGTTGCATTTAGCTCTTCGCCTCCATTTCTTTGTCTTGTGGTGCGAAATAATTCCATAAGCTGTCTGATACACGCCACAGCTGTCGCGGATAGTGACGCAAGGAGGAGCCCAACAGCCGGTCGCCCGTTCGCTGGGCTGGTCACGCACAAATGATCGAGCGCGATGCGCGAGCTGGCCCCGTGCCCCCGTTCGCGTGCAGCGGCCTCTTTATTGCCATCATCATTGTCGTTCCTCAACCCCTCCCCCGTCGCCAAGAGTGCAGGTCAAGCTCTGCAGCAGCGGCGACGCTTGGAGTCACGTTGCTAATCGCTGTCCCACTACTTGTGCAGGCTCGGCTCGGCTGCCCTCTGCGCCGTCGACAACCGCCGTTACGTGCTCAGCGCACCATCTTCGTCGGCGAAGTTTGAAGATTGCCTGCCGTGAAGCAAGAAAGGTCTGCGCTTGCGCCGACCAGCCGCACCGCTAGGGGACTGTGACGTCAACGGTGGAAACTGCTTTAACCGCGGCTTCATCTGGGACCGATCTCTGCAGTAGCGGCGACGCTTGGGGCGCTATTCTCGACTGCACAATTGCCGGCAATTCAGGCAATTTTCCGGAAGTCTTTTCTGATTGGCTTTCAATTTTGGTCACGTGCTTCCGTTGACAAGCGGTTGTGTGTGCTTCCGTCATTTTGGCGTTTCATGTCGTCTACGGACACCAGTTCTAAAGTTTGCCTTATTTCTCGTTACTAAAGGCGCATAATTCTTGGCCGGCAATGAAAAACCAGACTATATGCAGCGGACATGACAACGTAAGCCTGTCTTTTGCTATTCAACAACAATACTGCTTGTAATACACACCCCCTCTGTGATTGGCTAAGAAGGCGTGACGTAATTAAAACAGTTGGCGGGAACGATTACGTCATGCATTGGCAACTTCAGCCTGCGTAAAGTGACGTAATGGTACGTAACAGCTTGAAAATGGCGGCTGTTTTTGTCGCAAAATACAAGCAAAATAGGGCACAATATTGCCCCGGCTTACGGCGCCGCGAAATGTGCGGCAGTTTGCAGCAGGCGCAGTTTCGCATGCGCGCTGTTTAAAGTATGTTTCCTACCGAAACAAAATATAGTTTCAACTGCTTCCAAGTCAGCGATCATGACCATACAAATAACATGCAGTATTTTGCTTTTATGTTTGCAATGAAATAAAAATTATCTGTTTGGCGTAACCGCAAAACATAAGAGGGCAGTACAAGCCTCTCCAGGACAAAGAGAACCCAATGCATGGCATTTGTCCATACTTGTCCTAGTAAGCTGCTGGTCACATGATCGAACTCAAGAGAAAAATAACAATGAAAAGTGACTATTTAGTTCATTACAGCGCTGCTTGCAGTCGAGCTTGACGAATGAGTGAATCGGCGACATCGGTGCGCTCCGCGGTTATCAGCGTAGCGCTTCCCTGCTCTTATGTGTCATAGAAGCGATGGTCGCGGCCGTCTTTTTTCTGTGATCACGCCATAAACTTGTAACGTAGCAGCAGACGATGGCGTGGCCAGGCGTGGCGGCGGTGGCGGCAGGTGAGGTGATAACGCAACAAACTTGCATTGAAGCAGAGAGCCCAGCTATGTTAATAAAAGCGATTGAAAGAAATAAATAGATACGGTAAAAAATTGTGTTTGATGTTCTTTAGCTCGACATCCGCCTTTCGCTCGCTTTTGGATCAACGTTACTCGATCGCCTTGTGGTGTTGGCGCCAAATTTGACCTCCAGAAAGTGTTTTTTTTGTCAGCCTCAGCTACCGTCTTAATTTTTATAGTGCATGTTGAATCCCGCTGGGGTATGCCCACCGCCACCACCATTGTCATCATCATTAGCACTGGTCCCTGCCTTTAAATGATTCATCACGTAGCGGTCAGCCATGACCCCGAACCCTGCTGCCTGTCTCCTCCTTCCGTAACATTTTGGTGCCGACAAACCCGGGAAGAAGACCAGGGACCGAACTGGAGAGCAGCATGATGCCAGTGGCTGCAGGCAAGTGGGACCCACAACCGTTTGCCGCCGTCTCACCCTGAGCCAACTGGTCCGATGGCTGACCCTGAGCGCAGCACTCCAATGACCGTTACCCTCGAGGGCACCGACGCCAACAGCGGCGTACGTACTTTCTGCCTCGAGGGTCGAGTAGCTGCCCAAACTGAGCTGACATGGTGCGTCACCATCCCTGGTGCGAACACCACGACTACCGACCGCAACGCTCACACCTACGCAGAGACGCGACGTTCCGTCCAGACCACCACACTTGCTACAACCTTGCGGCTACCGAAGACCGAGGTGGTGAGCTGGACTCTTCTCGCTTGTTGCGGAACCATGCCCGCTCCAACTTTAAAAGCTATTCTTGCCCATGTTCAGCGAATTTTGCACTCCGTTCCTGCAGTCTGTAAACTTAACACCTGCCTAGAAAATCTGAAACTTAAGCAAGCATGCCTAAAAAAACTGGATGCGGCAATAATTGATTTAGTCGACAAAGAACTTGAGGAGGAAGTGGAAACTGCTGAATTATACATCGATGTTTCATCCGTGCAAGTACTCCTACTAATCACTACATCGATTCCTCCCCAAGCAAAAGAGTGCCCCCAGAATTGAAAGGACCAGACCGTCGTCTAGAAGAATTGATAGCAAGGCTTAAAGATTGTTCGGCTGATCCTGCACAAGGGTGTCCGACGTGAATCAGAACGATGTGAGAAGTGCCCTCCCGAACGAGCCGACAGAACGCATCCTGCTAAAGGGAACGACGAGACATCATCAACAGTGAAGCATGCGCAAACGGGCATTGCCGGAGTGGGAGTGGCGCGAGCTCCTGAAGAAGCACGTGTTGAGCCGCCACCGTCTGAGTTCGAGTTCCTATTCGTTCCAGACTTCATGAAGGAGGAAGCCTTGCCCGAACTTCTCGAAACCGCACGGACGCATGCAAATAACTACCCGGCATCTAGTGAGTTTCAGGAAGGCCTACTTGACAGCGCAGGCCCAGACAATGCGACGAGCTTAAAGCCTGCCGACGAGTCATTGCTACTTCCGTGAAGGGTTCGTCTAGGACAAAATGTCGTCGGCCTGGAACCCCACGTCATTCGAATGTTTCGTGCATGGTCACCGCATGGAAGAGTATTGGAAGAGCGCAACGTGGACCAGAAATCCCGTAAACCGCCGATATGGCCGGTTCTTACTTATTAAACGGACCCACCCTACTCGAAGGCAGAGAAGCGACCTTGGAACACCGTTTAAATCATCGCTCGGAAGCTCCCGTAAGACCTACCGTAACACAAGACATGGAGAGTTGCCCGGCATTGCCTTTGGTATGATCGCCACATGACCAACCGAAGGAATGGAAACATTTCCCGAGGCTCGGCACACAGTTTGGCTGCCGTCTGCTTCCACCTGGGCGACGCTTGGTTATCCGGAAGTCGGCACGCCGGTGGAAGCACCGCTGGAAACGGAAAAGGCGACAGAACCAGAAGGCAGCTTGCAAGGACTGACGTTACGGATTTTCCCCCCAGCATCGATTGTCTCGCGGGCGGGAGTAAAGATGTGGCGAGCGGTCTCGACCCGACGAGATTCAACGACATTTTTGGATGACCATTCGTCACTGGAGCCAGGCGTGCCTGAGCACCGACAGCAGCATATCGAGGAGCTGGACAAGGACCCCGTGATTGCCATCGACATGTACAGGATGCGAAAATTTAAGGGGAAATTGCGCAGCACATACAGTTGTCTGAAGCACTTTAACAGCGGCGCATCAGCACGTACCGCAACAAGGAGCCGGAACTTCCGCTCCGTTTTGGGCGAACTGCGGGGCTCGCTATGAGAGCATCTTACCGAGACGAACGTGCTGGAGGACTTGTGCCAGAACCTGACACGCTGGAACGTGATAGAGACTAGGAGCCACAGCTGGAGAAGTGTCGTACTGCTAGCAAGTTCGGCGCTGGCGCGTGGTTCATAATCTGCCTTTCTTTGGTGGCATAAACATACTCACATTTGCGGCGGCTGGAGGAGTTGATCCCCGCTGGGGTATGCGCCACCACACACACGCCACCACCATTGTCATCATCATTAGCACATGATCCCTGCCTTAAAAGTGATTCATCACGTAGCGGTCAGCCATGACCACGAACCCTGCTGCCTGTCTCCTCCTTCCGTAACAGTACATGCCAGTGTTTTTATATCTTTCTTGCACAATATTTTGATACCTTGGTAGCGATCTTTATGAGTGACTCGTCAAATTACACTGCATGTCGTCATAGCTATAGGTGCAGCACGTCACTGATTGCTTACGTCGTGCTTACGCAAACAAACATGGGCGAAATGCCGGCAATTGTGCAGTCGAGAATAGGGACCTATTTGTGCAGTCGAGAATAGGGACCGTGGAGTCATGTTGCTAATCGCTGTCCCACTACTTGTGCAGGTTAGTGGCAGAGGAGGGTTTTTGAGCTGTTTGGTCGTAGCGTCGTTTGCTGCTGCAGAGTGAAGTGCTATTTGCTTTGATTGTCTTGTTTCCTGTAATCCAGTTCTTATCAGATTAGTAAACGATGTCTTCTGACAGGTACTCTAGGAAGGATAAGCGTGAACTGCGTGTGGAGGTGCAGGAAATGAAGGATAGCATGACATTGATCAATGAGCCTTTGAGAAGTTCAAGAGTGAGTTGGAAACGTGTGCTCAACGATAGCAAAGAACTCAAAAAGGAAAATGAACGCCTTCAGAAGCAGTGCTTAGAAAATGAGACGCGCACAAAGGAACTTTCAAAACAGGCTGACACAGTGTGAACAGTACTCTCGCAGGTACAACTTGGAAATTAAATTAAAGGTGTAGAGGAAGGGAACATGAAACATTGCTGCGTTAATGGAAAAGGTCGGAATGCCCGAGGAACCATTCTGGTCTCAGGAACCATTGAGGTATGGATCGAGATGAGAGTATTCTGAAAAGGTTCTCGAGCAAAGAGATTGAGGTATGCCACCGTGTTCCTACACGGAATGAAGGAAGAGCAACATTGTGGTGCAGTTTAAGAGTCGCCAAAAGCGGGACCTAGTTCTTGAGAAGGCGCGAAAGAAGCGCATCACGAACCATTCGCTGGGTGTCACTACTGAACCTGGTGAAAGTGCTCCCGTGTTCGTGAATGAGCACCTTTGTCCGACTCTGAAACGACTGCTGGCATCCACTATCGCACGGAAGCGCCAATTTTCTTGGCGTTTTGTCTGGACGCGCAATGGTCGAATTCTCGCACGAAAAACCAACGGCAGTCGTACACTTCATGTTTCCTCTGAAAACGACCTTTTGAAAATGACCTAAATGCGTCTATTATAGTTTGCGCTTGATGATGCCCGATACCCGCATGTTGTACCAGCAACTTGTCGAACCTAAGCACGTAGAACTATCCTGTGAAAAGCGAAATACTGTCTCTGTTATTCACTTAAACGCCCGTTCCCTTATTGATTAAATCGATCAGCTTACTTCCTTCCTGGATGAATTTTGTTTTAACTTCAGCATTCTGATGATTACTGAAACGTGCTTTACTCCAAATGATATCATACCTGGAATTCCAGGATATAAAAATTTTCCGCTTGCCGAGCGCAAAAACGAGGGGGTGGTGTTGCGATGTATGTTTCCGATGCTCTATCTCCCAAGCTATTGCCACAGTTTACAGCTGTGACGCCTAATTACGAAGTGCTAAGTGTACTAGTCAACAACACAATTTTCGCAGTCTTGTACCGACCGCCCTCTGGAGATGCCAATCACTTCATTGACTTTGTCGATTCTTTGCTCGAGTACGCATCCTATGGAAGATATCGTCTGGTTCTTGGTGGTGATTTTAATATTAACCTTTTCTCCGACACTTCAAGTCTAAATCATTAATAAACGGGGAACGCCTTGTGGTTTCAAAAATGTAATTAATTCTCCTACGCGCATTACGGCAACTGTTCGTCAATACTAGACATTTTCATCACTAACGCTGATACACCTGTTACAGCCTCGGGAACAATAAGTTCTGATATCAGTGACCACTGCCCAATATTTATAGCATATTCCGTTTCTGCGAAGGCAGCGCAAGCGAGTGGTACTACGTTAAAATGTCAACATATAACACCATTTAATCTTGATCGTTCGTTCAGAGAAAAATACAAAACAGTAAGTGGTCCCAAGTCCTTGCTCAGTGCTCGGCAGATAGTGCATATGATTCATTTATGGAAATTTTCCAAAAACACTACAGTGAGTCCTCCCAGTGAAAGAATTTAGGCCCCGGCGACAAATACGAAAACCCTGGATTGGTCCAGAGCAGTTTAAATTAATCAATGAAATAATAAATTATATCGTCATTTCCTAAGCACGCGAAATTTATCGGTTCTTGCAGCGTTCAAAAAACTCAGAAATCGCTTAACATCTGAGCTGCGAAAAGCGAAGGCTCACTACTATCAACAATTGTTTTCTGACGCGTCACACCGACCGGATTACACATGGAAATTATAAATGACGCTCTTGGCATGCGCAGAAACCCAACCGACATGCGCGAGATTACTGTAGACGGCGCGGTCCTTTCACGCACTTCGCTCTCTGAACATTTCAATAGGCATTTTATCAGTTCAATTGCAGATACCACGCTTCCTTCAGCTGAACCGTGTACTCTCGGCTTAACCGCCTCGGAAACTCTGTTTTTTATTGCCAACTGACTACAGTGAAGTTCATCGCACATTTCTTTCCCTGAAAAACAGTAAAGCCACTGATACCGACAACATTCAAATTAGGCCAGTCAAATATGTCCTCGATTGCATATGCCCGTCCTTGTACACATTTTCAATCTCTGTTTAGAATCTGGTTGCTTGCCCTCAAAAATGAAACGAGCAAGAGTTTCAGCAATATACAAGGCAGGAGATAAAAATGTTCCCACCAATTACAGGCCGATTTCTGTTCTCCCGGTATTTTCGAAAGGCCTGGAAAAAATCATTCTTTCACGTCTAGAATCATTCTTTTCAAAACACAAAATGTTATCACCCCGCCAACATGGCTTCCGCAAGGGCTGTTCTACGGATCCGCACTGGTTATGCAAAAAGAAATAATTTTGAAAAATATAGAATTGGATAACCCAACTCTGGGCGTTTTCGTCGATTACAGCAAGGCTTTCGACTCTATTAGTCATGAAACACTTCTAAAAAATTATATCGGTATGGCGTGCGTGGAGTGCCACACCTTTTGCTGAAGTCTTATCTGACCAATCGCATGCAATCTGTTGTTATGAATGGTTATCCATCTTCGTTTCAAAATATACTGTTTGGA
Source organism: Haemaphysalis longicornis (assembly GCA_013339765.2). NCBI lineage: Eukaryota > Metazoa > Arthropoda > Arachnida > Ixodida > Ixodidae > Haemaphysalis > Haemaphysalis longicornis. The sequence continues at coordinate 26,712 of JABSTR010002776.1, read as the reverse complement.
GTTCCACAGGGCAGTGTTCTAGGCCCCTTTTTATTCAATGTGTATGTGAACGATATTGTAAATATTGATGAAAAAACTGAATTCGTTTTGTACGCCGATGATACCAGCCTCTTTATTACTAATGACAGTACTATGAACCTTTTTTCGCGCGCAAATTTGTTCTGTCCAAATGCTCGACTGGTCTAACCAAAATAGTTTAAAAATCAACGTTAAGAAATCAAAGGTTATAATTTACAGCAAAGAACAAACGTATACATTAGTAATGAACTATACCTGGGTTCATCACGCATCGATATAGTAAAAGAGCATTAAGATCTTGGGGGTGGTATTCGCGCAACGCATGACATGGAACTCTCATATTGAATTGTTAGCCAAAAAGTTATCCTCTGCTGTTAGTGCGTTATATCGTTGTCGTGACATTTTTCCAGTAAGTGTTAAACTCCAAATTTACAATGCCCTTTTCAGATCTCACTTGAATTATTGCACTTTGTTTGGGGCACGACCACTAAAAAGAACATTAATACCCTCCTACTACTTGAAAAAAAAAGCAATCCGATGCATTAGCAATGTTCCGTATCTGCATCCCACCAAACAGTTATTCGAACAACACAACGTAATCAACATTCAGAATCTGTATAAGTACCGCCTCTTGTATTATCTTCATTTTTCGAGCACTGCCCACCATGTTTTTCTTTTCTTGTTGAATTATCAGGTTTATCATTGCGAACTGAAACAGGTCGAACTCGTGAACGAGATAAATATGTGGTTCCTCGGCGTCGCACCGATTACTACTTACAGTCACTTAGTCACAACATTCCTGTGATGCTAAACCGCTTGCACCCACATACTGCTGAATCTGATAGGTTTAGTCGCAAAGAATTGCACTCTCTAATTTTTAACGATAAAGTGTAGTGATGTTCTTATTAACAATGTTTTTTGTTCTTCTTTGTTCTATTTTTTGCTCTTCTTAGTAAACGTTTTCCGCAATATGTTTTATATTTCCCAAAGATGATTTTCTATGATTGTTCAGTGTATAGTAATGTTGTTTTCTATTTAATGTGTTGTTTCCTACCAAAGTTGCCGCAAGCTGCCACCGCCACTCTGGCCCCGTCAAGCTGTCTCTACAGCTTCTTGCCAGAGTGACTGTAAACATTGTCCACTGTACCAATGTTGAAAAATAAAACTTGATTTGATTTGATTTGAAGCTCAAAGAAAACAGCTGATATCCGATCACACGAATGCAGTCATGTTTAAGACTAGCAGTAGGACCGTTCAGGAGGAGAAATGCCATGAAAAATGCAGCAGCCAAGGTGAGGAAAATTGCATGGGGGCCGAAACCTCTCGTTGCATCCTCGGAGTGAGTTTTATCGCAGAGCACTTCGCGCCGCTTCGTCGCCCATGAAGCTGCACTGAAAGAAGCATTCTATGCTGTGGCCCTTAACAGCATGGCGCCGGTTAAACAATCACCTTGCAGCGTCTGTGAGTTTCTTCGGCCCTCGGGCTGCACCGCATATGTTTGACAGAATGACCAAGCGACGGAGTAGCGCTGTTCTCAGGAACAGCGGCCAGGAACGAAGAGCGCTGTTCTGAAGAGAAGCGGCCGGAAATACTGGAGGGCCATGCCGGTGTTCAAGAGCGAATTGTCGTTATGCGACAGGCACGATGCTTTTGTTCCCCTCATTCTGCTTGCGGGCACTCTATGCGGTATGCCCGGGTCAGGCAGGTGCTATTCCTGAAGCACTCCCATTGAGCTGCGATTCATGCGAAGCACTCTAGAGGGCTGGAGGCTCACGCCCGGAACTCTTCGGAGCCAGCGTTGCTGGGTTGGAAAGCTTCGAAACTTGTGATGCATTCGTTGAACTGTCGGGAGCCGTTAACGTACGCATGGTGCTGAGCGACCCCTGCAGAGGCTTCGGCGATGTCGCAACTTGAGTGGGGTTTGACTTCTCGGCGCTTGAGTTCGTGTTGAGCTCCTCTTCTCACAACTCGCTGGAGTAGCTCTTCTGGCTGGGTGACGCCTTGACTTGCGTGGCTGGTTCGGCACCCGACGAGTGCAGCGGCGGGTCGAGCAGCCGAACCTGTGCTCGGGTACCTGTCCTGACAGTCACTGGCGGCGTCTCTGAGCTTCGGCCTCGGGCTGCACCTCATAATGTTTGCCAGAATGACGCGACGGATAGCGCTGTTCTGATCAGGAACAGCGGCCAGGAACGAGAGCCTGTCATAGACGACATTCCTGACCGTCCTTGCGGTAGGCTGCGAGGCCGTGCAGGCTTGTATCAGAGTGTAACCGAACTCTCTTGCGGATATGTCCGTGACATCCCCTGTTCCTTGCAGCGTCCAACCAAACAATACCTCGGAGGCAGTGATATTGGGAGTCAAAGCGCCAGATTCTTCCGGACGACACTTTCCAATAGAAGTCAGAGCCTATCAAGATGGTAACTCGGTCGTTCGAGAACGTCTGGACAGGTAAAGGTCCGCCGCGCATAGAACCCGGGACTCCAATGAGTGGAGAAGCTCGTCGTTGATGGGTGGACTGGTGACGAATACAGATTTCTACAACTTCTAAAGCGTCGATCGTCACGACTTGGTCACCATGCTGACTCTTCAGGGTGAGTGAGACGAGATTGCACTGAATCGTTTCCGTTAGAACGGTATGGCCAAACGTGATAAGGGAGAGCATTCGGCTCCCTTGATGGGACGGGCCAGGGCGCAGGAAACATCACGGCGAATGAATCAGTGCCGCTGGCTTCCGTGTCGAGAAGGACGCGCAGCAGAGCTGACCTGTAGGTCACCTCCGCCCAGCAGGTGCAGTCTTGCAGGTATATGGGGGCGAGCGGGTGGCGCGGTGCCGATGCGGAAGTGACTGCGGGCGCCGCCCTCGACACTCCACCGTCCAAACCGCCAACCAAAATTAAACCCGTCCTTCGACCTACTGCGTCTTCATGCGTAACGCCGTACAGGGATGTCAGATGCCGTCGTAAGCACCGAGCGCAAACAAGCCTTTTAGCGGTGCGGCAACAAACGGGCGACATGGTTTGCGCTTCCCGCAGCGGAAGCAGAAGCCTGGCAGCTAGCAACCTTCCCTTTTTTTCGCCCGTTGTCAAAGGCGCCTGTACACTCGGCAAGCTCGTGGTCGCGTGCACGCAAAGCCGACACGACAACCGGTGTGGAGCTTGAGGCGCTGTCGGCAAGAGCGGCTTCGCAAACACATGCAGGCAAGGCCACTGGTGGGTGGTGGACCCGAGTTGAAGAACCCTGGGATAGTCAAAGTGGCCTTCCTCGCGGACTTCTACCTGGAGCGCAGGAAGTGCAGTATCTCATTCACTTGCTTCGCCCTTTCTGATAAGCTTTCTCTCTCGCTCACTTGCCTCGCCCTTTCAGACGAGCTGGCTGCACCGCTTCGCGAGGCTGCCTCCTTAACCCTGTGGCGGTACAAGATCCCGAGGTCGGGTCGCTAGGGCCTTCATCAGTACACGATGGAGGACCACCGCGTACTCCGTCGCCGCCATACCCAGACCCTTCAGTGCGTTTACACGGAAGGATATCTGGTCGTAGAGGTCTAGGAGTTTTTCGACCTCTGCAGAGCTCCGCACAGGGGCGAAGGCGAGCAAGCTGTGCAATATGGTCCTCAACGAGCAGGTCGGGCCCGGCCAACCGGGCGGGAGAGTGCTTATCGCCACATCGTAGTTGGCCTCCGCCCAGTCGGATCCCTTCGATTGCTGCCTTCACCTTGCCCGTCAAGTAAGATATCCAAATACTTGAATTTCTCGATTCGAGCCAAGGCAGGATTGCTGTGAATGGTGGCATCGAAACGGTCCCAAATCGCTTGCTAGCTCCGCCGGTCGCCAGAAAAATTTCTGGATGTGCAGCTTGGGGCAGCGCGGCGAAGCGCGTGGTATGACAGCGGGAGAGACCGTCCTGCCTGACGCAGGGTGGCGCCCGAGGCCTCGTTCGGGCGATCTCCCGTTCCCGAATCCCCTAGTGACAGCGTGTGGAGTACTCTGCGGGCCTTGTTGCAAACTAGACACGCGCCCGAATGTCCACCACCTTAGCGTCGTAATTCCACGAGGCAACCAGATCTGCCTCGAAGTCCTTCTCGCTGAGGCCCTCCTGTACCTTCCTTGTCGAGAAGCCTTCATATCCTCATAACCTCATGTTGACGAGGTTCAGAGGCCCTTGAAAAGGCAACAGCAAGGCGTAGCCGGATCCAGAAGCAGGGATTCAATGTGGCAATTCCCTTGGTTATAGCGGTCCGAGCCGCACCACGGTGGCGGCGGACCTTGTCCATGCTGGGAGACTCGCCAAAACCAGGCGACCGGGTGTCCTCCGCAGGAGCAGCGGCGGCGGACAGCATTCGACAAACGAGGCCCGCGGAATCGCGCAGCCTCCAGGGAATCCCAGGCCTTGCGTCCTCGACGTCTGCGCCGCGTCATGGTCAGGTCTGCTCGTGGCCTTAGTCGCCGGGGTTTAACGGCACCAGAATAGTCGGGGATAGCGACGCAAAGAAGGGAGCCCGATAGCTGGTCGCTCGTTCGATCGCTAATTAGGAACGCAACTGCCCCGAGCACGAGGCGCCAGCGATAGTCCTCGGTTGTTCCTTCCACTAAATTCCCCTCTTTATCTCACACATCTCACGCTCTTCCTCCCTCTTGTCTCGCTCATCTCGCGATAAGCACGGTGTAGGCGCTCTCAAAACAATTCATATTTGCGCCTTCCGTCTTAGAATGCCGCCACTATAGGTCTAGGGCAGGGAACGAGCGCCTTTTGTATTTTTGGGTCAAAACATTGTTTTGAACTCGGGTTCTTATTTATTTACTTTATTTTTGTTATAGCAAAAATAAAAGCACCATTTATTACTATTCCAATAAAAGAATACTGCAGATGCACATATATTTATGTTTCTCTGTAATATGCGTAATGCTTTCGTTTTGTTGAGCAATCGACAATTCTGAAGCGTGTTTCGAGATTTAGCGGCTTGGAAAGTTTGTCTGTATGAACTTCTAGTTTAAGAATATATTTTACCTTTTGGCCGCGCGGCTGTATGAAAGTTTTCTGGTTTAGGTGGCTCGAAATACACTGTCGTCTTTAAAATGCGGCATTACGCGGTCAAATGATAAAATTCGAACAGTAATATTGGTAGTTTCTCCGGCCGAAGCTGCGCCTTTGGCATTGAGGCGCGCCGTAGTGGACGGCTCCGGAATACCTCCTACCACCTCTGGATCTGTAACGTGCGAATTTCGACACTCGGGATGTTTTATTCTTCGCCAGCACCAGAAAAATCGAATCAGCGCCTTTACGCTGAGCAGCCTTGTTAACATACATTTTAAAGAAATTACATGAAATTGCTGTTCTGAAAACAGAAATTCCAGCTTTACCTATATCTTCCACTGGTCTCTAAAAATGGGCTAAGTTTTGTTGCATTTTATACTCTTAAATACTATGGCCCTACCAAAAGGAAGTGAATCTATCCGAAATTGCGTGTTCTTGTACGTATCATTTCAAATTTCCGAAACTCTTATGGTTGATGGAACCTTTGTTCATTTCGCGATGATTTAGTGGTAAATTTAGTCTTAGTTGCCCTGCGTTCAGGTCTCCCCATTGATTTTATTGATTGAGCTCTGCGCATCTTAAAAACGCACTACTAAGAACGGATCATTTATCTGTTCTTCACTGATGTGTTGAGTTTTAGTCGGTGGCGGTGTAGCACCGGCGTGCCTGAACGAAACAAAAGTTACTCGCCCAGCGAAATCACCCAGTTGCACAACACAAACTACATCGGCGCGACCAAGTGCGACATTAGAGCAGGGGGAGCTTTTCTCTCCTTCTGTGTACGGTAAGCCCGACAATCCCCTCCAATGCATCCACAAGAAAGAAGTCAGCCAACATTTCTGACGGCGCCCGAATAAGTTGCTTTCGGTTTTATCTACCCTCTCGAAAACACCGGTCAGTCACCCTGGCACATATGCAAAACTTTCCTCTCTCACGAGGCAAATCGACTTGCCCGACGCCTGCGTATTTATAGCCAGTAACCAAGACTTTCCATTAAGGAACACCAGATGTCATTTGGACAGTTCTCGCGCAACTTGGACGGCGCCAGTAAAACTCCCAATACAAAGAACATGTGCAGCAAGGGGCCGCCAACACGCTACCGAGGGGTCATGCACGAGCAACGCAATCGGTTATGCTACAGGCCGCGGAGCCTGTGACCCTCTCGGCGGCCGCGACCGGGCTGGCGCCATGCGCGCAAGAAGCTGCGGGAGCTCTTGTTCGGGGCCGAACACGCTCGCTTGGCGCGCTGTGGCGCCGCCAGATCAAAAAGCTTGACGCATTGCCCGGGCGAACGCCGGCGGTCCGCTTCTTTCGACGTGAACAGCAGATTCATGCAGGAGAAGAAGGGTGAGTGATGACGCGGTGTCTCGGCGCTTACGTTGCGTTCTTCTGTACGCTTCTATGTCCAGTAAGTCCTGCTGCTGTTGACGTGTTGAAGACTGTTGTTTCTAACGGTGTGCTATCATGATGTGTTACCAATGGTTTTGGGTGGCGAGTAAGATTATGTTTAAAGGCGCGCATTTCATTTTGTAGACAGGAGGTAACCCAACCCGAAAATTGGAACTGTGTTGCACGTGATTTGGTGTGGTATATGTCAGCACTGCTCAGTAGCCTGTGCAGAATAGGTACTGTCTTCGCCGTAAACGCGGTTACAGTCTACATGTATTCCTGCTTACTAAAAACCGAATGAATAGCAGCGTTCCCACCAACTTTACTGTGCTTGTCACCTAAATCAGCAAGTCCGAATTCATACACAGAAGACGCCGCATCGCTGTCGTCTTGTTTGCGCTATAACAACACTTTCTCTTGCGTCAGCTTTATGGCTGCAGAGGCTAACAAAGGCCCGCTGGACATAAAATTGTCACAGGCGTGAAGAATTCGGAGCAAACTAACCAGATCAATAGGCTTTGTTTGTTTGGCGCGTCTTGGATGGCCTCAACACACAAACGAGAGAAATAATTCGCATTGAACGTATGCACTAGCCGACGTAGTTTTAAGCCTTTGAGTGTCCTCAAGTCACGGCCACCCTGCCTGTTTGTCAAATTGGGGCAAGCGTACCTGGCCCCACATATCAACCCTTGCGGTGGTGCATGAACAACCCGGTACTGATGCTTCAGTACACCTGTAAACCTGAACAAAAAACTGTGCACACGCTGTCAAATTAGACTGTCTACATGCCGCCTTCACGCGACCTTCTCAAAGTTACAACCATAAAGCTTCACTGGGTCTGCAAGGTCAGGAGAGAAAGATATTAAACTGTATATAGCGACTCCGGTCCGAGCCGCGCTCTTCCTGTGCGTCTTCGGCGCCAAACGTTGCACCCTCCGCCAAACCGGCCACGTCCCTCTGACGGTGGCGGGTTTGGCGGGTTTCAGCTGCCCTACGTGAAGCCGGTGGCCGCCTCTATGCCTGTAGATGCCAGTGAAGGAAACTTAGTGCATAGCTTGGCGTCGGCCGTATGTCAGATTTTATAGCTTCACGGAGTTTATAGCTGCACCTTTATAAAGTAATACCAATCGCCACAGAATACTCACAAACCCGCAGTAGCCTTACCTGATACCCGCTATTTCGCCAACAGCGCTAGGGGTGGCAACTAATGCGTGAAGGATTTAAGTAGACAGAGAAGTCCGCGCCTAGACCATGGGACCCTACACCTTGAGTAGGTCGCACGCGATTAGAGTAATGCAAGCCCACATTTTTTAGAATCTTTTACAAACCAGCCTGGTGCCCGGATGCAGTGGAACGCGTAAGTGCTTTTTGTAATCGATTTTACAGCGTCAGTTGAGGACGTTGTTGGGCACAAAACCATAATCATTCATATTTTCGTCTGTCACCGCGAGACTGGCGAACGAACTGCATCTTCAGTGACATTGTCCATGTCTCTTTTAGTGTAGATCACCATATTTTAGTAGGAGGGGCAGTGAAGAACTTGACAGTGTTCGTAAACAGACACTCCGATGGCAGTCTCGATTGAGAGTTTATTGGAATTAGAGCTCTTTTTTACGCTACTGAATGCAGGAGAAATACGTCATAACTTCGACCATTCATAACTGGTCTTAATGCGAAGCTCTCTTAGTGAGACCGATAACGTTCTGTAAAGAAGCTATGCATTTCCCATAGACCGGTGGATCGCCGAAAAGCTATGATTAAGATCTCCGAACACACGGTGCGTACATGAGACCGGGCTGCCATTGTGTCAAAATGGTTACTTGAAAATCGTGAAAATTAACGGTTATAGCTAAGACAATACACCCATGGATATTCAAGGACGAGTACGATAGTATACCTTGATCTCATAAACCACGTATCGATATACATTTAGATGGTTAGTAGGTGCGTTTACTTATTGCGCGAGAAATTGTCGCGCGGGTTCATTTCTCCGTTTGTGATTTTCGTCTTTGAAGGTTTCACGATCGATTGTACGCACTTTCAGCAAAGGTTGGACGCACTTTAGCTTTCCGGCTTCACTCAAAAGTCTTCCGGAGGGATGATATTTTGTTTCATCCTTTGAGCAGTCGGACCAATTTGTCTGCTACCGCCCGGCGATTTTTTGAGCCATAAATACGCCACATTGTGTGCCATGGATTCCTGGACTTCGAACCAACCGAGTTTATGCTTTCGCATTAAAAATTAGCACCATGGGGCCGCGCATGGGCCTATCTGTAATGATGAGAAAGGCGTAACGCCATCCTCCCTCTCGGACCAAAGCGTATGGCCCGGAACGTTACAGATTTCGACGCCGTCGTTGCAGAGTAGGCAGTAAGAACCCTGATTGATTCTTTTACTGCAGCCATGGCGGACAGGGCACGCTAGTCGAGAGAGCATATCGAGTCCAGACGTGGTGTCGGCGCCGGTCTACTGCTCCTGGTAGCCCTAGTAGCGCCTCCAGCTGGCCTGGCCATTGGTCCAGAGGAGAGCTGCCAACTGCGGCCCGTCATCCACGTTCTCAAGCAGCCCGGCTGCCAGCCCAAGCCCATACCGTCTTTTGCCTGCCAGGGCTCCTGCTCGTCTTACGTGCAGGTAAACCTTAACTTGTCGCCGTTTGAGAGACATTTTTTTCGGGGTTGCTTGATCTCTTTAGAAACTGTGAGCGCATTTTGTGTGTATTGTAGAAAACTAAAGCGAAGTCCCGATAAATTTATCTCCTTACAGTTGGGCGTCGTGCTGGTTTCAAAATGCTCCTCACGATATCACGGAAAGGGCGTTGGCGGCTTTGTTGCGGGCGCTTCTGTGTGATTAATGGGTACAAAAAATCTGAAACTGAATATACTACTACCCTTTAAGGGACCAAACATTCCAGCGCAGATTAAAAAATCAGCAACATGGTTGCGACATCCAACAGCAAATATTTACCAAAGACTTCACACACCAGAAATAAAAATTCTAATAACTCAAGGTCTCCGATTGAGGGCAGGATGGTTTGAACCACACAGCAAGAGCGTTTGAATAATTTTAAAGACATCATGATTCGAAATATTGACCGATCGCCGGTTTTGGGTTAAAGGTTGTTTGCTTCTTGCAGTTTAAATTAGATAAAAAACAGTGTTTTCCATGGTTCACAAGGAACGCAGACCTCCCAACGCCCTTTCGTTACGACCTTTTCGTCACGCCATGTCGTTTCTTTCAATTCCACCCACTCTGCAACGGGTGTCGCATGTACTGTTTTATTACTCTCCCCGGGCGCTGTACGCACTCATTGCACGAAATATGAAAGAATAAATTGCCTTTTAGCAGTTTTGCGACTGTGCTTGTCTTTAGTCAGATATGTTGGCTGAAAAGCAGGTTTAATCAGGCTGCCGATAAACTGGAAAGAACAAATAGTACAAAGTATCAACAGCAGCACGAGCACTTCAGCGTATTTGTCATTTAATTTTATATTTGTCTTAGAAGAACTGCCTGAGTATCGCGTCTGACGAAAGAAGCTAAGCCGCCTTCTGTAACGACCCGTGAAGACTGAAGGGTGTGCGTTACAATTGTCGGTAAGAAAATAAAAAAGAAGAGAGCCTATGCTAAAACAATATCTTATTATCTTAGGAGTGGTGTGTTTAAACAGAATGAATGAACACTAAGCTCAAAGAGAAAGGGGGGTGATGCAGAGCTTTGAAAATTTCGGGGGTGTTCTGACACCAAAACCGCGTTCCATTTGCTTCCCGCGAACGTTTCCCGCCTCTTTGCGAAGCCTACAGCCATAACGAATACAGTCTTTTTGAACGTTATTTACTCTTTTGTGGCTTATTGCAAAACTGCTGGAATAACGGGAAGAACTCGGTGAGAAGAGATGACAGTAAAGGCCAACTGCAAGGAAAACTTACCTGCCCCAATTTCTGTTTCAACGGTGTGGTATGCACGACTGAACTTTCTTGTTACCTAATTGTGAACTGCACACGCTCCCCACTATTTTTATTATAAACCGTTTGAATACACGCCGCTCCAGACGACGCAGCACACAGCGGAGTGCCTCCATAACTGGTTGGCATTGCAGCGAACTTCCGCATGTTTTTTACAGTCAGGATTCCCGTGCGGCCCGTCGCCTCTTCTCAGTAGCCATTTTACGTGCCACCTCACCCGTGTGAGCAGCGAATTTCGAGCCCTTTCATGAATACTTATCTTAACGCGTTTTCGAAATGCGAGAAGCTGAAGAATTAAGCTCTGGGTTGCCGAGACAAAGAGAGCAAATTCGAAAGGGGCCGGGTCTGGCCGACGCGGGGCGACACGTCCTCGGCGAACGAGTAGGCAGCAGATGCACAAATTCAATCAAATTAAATCAATGACGTTTACAGACGAATATTGGGGTTATGTTTTGCAGACAAGGGTCCCCAACTCCAAGCACCGCGGCGGCACCCTCGACAGGTAAACGCAATGAAAGCAGTCAATATGCAGAGCAGAAGCAGAGGTGAATGCAGAAAATTAAACACTATTTAAGTGTAATTCACGCAAAAATGCATAAACACTTACAACGAAGACGCCAATAAAATACCTAAAAAAGAAACGAAGAAGCTCACACTAACGCGTAAGACTTGAATGTAGCGAAGCTGTGCGCAACATTCACGTCCATCAAGAGGGTTTGAGTCCACGATTGGAGCCGGTTTGCTTCTTCTTCGCTGGCGCAACGACCTTTACTCCATCATCGTTGCTATTAGTGTGAGTTTACATTTTTGGGAAACGATAATCATTGGACGTCACCTTGGAGGTGCGTCCTCTATGAAGTGTCTTTTTTGTTCTTAGCAAGAATTGCCACGATTACGGCGGAACGCTGGAGTTTTCCTCGTTCCGAGCAGTGTTGGCACGATTGCGGCGAGCGCTGGAGTTTTTTTTCGGCCTCTCTCGGCCAATCTCCTAGGTGGGTATGCTTGGCTTTACAAACGTGCGCAGTGGACGCTGGGCGGGGTCGCCGCGAGGCCCGCGCTCACGTGCGCGCGCTAGGCTAGGTCTGAGTGCAGACTTGAAAACTGCAGACATGACATGAAAAACTGCAGACATGAAAAATTACGATTTGCTAAACAGCTTCGCTGTTGAAAACGTTGAAGGGGTACAAACGTTCTGTCAATGCCAGGTAAACAAACAAACAAATATAAAACAATGTTTTCCATCGGCCGGGATGAATCACAAAAAATGATACATACGAGGCATGAACAAAGAAAACAAGCAATCAGCAGGCGGGTAACCAGAAAAAAAAAAAAAAAAACGAAAGGGATCGAAAAAGGTAACCACACAATTGACACTGTTTGGCGCGAGCACTGGCAAATATTAGATGATGCAAAACAAAGTAATACTAATAATAATAACAGGACGTAAAATGCAAAGCAACACGCTTGTGGGCTGGATATTATACTTACTGTGGGAGGAACGTATTAACCGATATTGCAAAAGAATACAAATGCGTAGCGGATTTAACAGTTGCTGGCGAAGAATTCCATATGAAAGAACAGCGAAATGTGACTTTGCTTTCCGCAATAAGAGTTAACAAGGTGAAAATAGAAAATTTAAGTTAAAGACAAGCTTGATGGAGTTGGGATTCAGCAGAAAGGGTGAATCAATAAACTAATTGGCAGTTTGAGCACTAAGTGACTTGAACAACAGAAGTGATAAATTATAATGAAACATTTCCTCTAGGCATAAGGTATTATGTTCTTGTAGCAGAACCTACGCATTTGATGGACAAGACCAGAGGTGATCGTACGTATAGCACGATTTGAACTGTCTAATGGATGACAGGTGACATTGGTAGGTGTTGCCCATGCGTCGAATTTATAACTAATGTGAATGTGCAATCAAAGCAATATATATCGAGAGTCATCAGGGCATTTTAATAAAAAAAATGGCCGTGCTCTTATTAGAGCGCGAATACCAAATGCACATTTTCCTTAAGTGGTTTGGGAAGGTATTTTAAAGTTACTATCCATTAGGTACACCCAAAATGCAACGCCTTCGCACACAGAAATTTGATGAGGACCAATTGTCAGACTCAGAGGATTTGCAGATGTTTATGGCTGGAATGAAAAAGCATTCAATGAGTTTTAGCAGGATTAATTATAAGGCATTATCGTTACCACCAGTTCATTACACTAGCTAGCGAGTCGTATTGGCATGAGACACAAGATTTGAAGGCAGAATGTTGGCATGATCGTTTTTGTATAGCATAAAAAGTAGTGGTCCTAGAGTTTAGCCCTGAGGCACACTTTGGTTTACGTTTTAGTCTAAGAAAGAAATTTGTTAGATCAAACTGTATAAGTTCTATTCAGCAAATAGTTTTTCAGAAAGTTCATGCTCACCACAAGATTCAAGTTTGTTAAATAAATGCGGTGGGTAATAGTATCAAAGCTTTAGTCAAAGTAAAGTCCCGACGCAACAATAAGACCACAATGGAATGAATGTTTAAGATTAGTTAATGAAAATAGGGCCAAAGTGGCGGAACTGCCAGGACGGAAACCAAACTGAAAAGGCTTAAGAATGTTTAATTTTGTAATGCAGCTAGATAACCGCTTTTCAAAAAGCCTAAAAAATCCTGCTTATAAAGGCAAACAATCGATATCGGTCGATAATCGGTAATTAAAAGCTTGTCACTTTTTTAGATACCTTAACAATTTTTGCTCGTTTAAGAACGTTGGTAAAACAGCCAGTTCTGACAGATAACGTTAGTTGTATTGTCGATACTTTCAGAAATGAAATTAGGGACAAGTTATAGATACAAAAACTTAGTCCATCTAGACCAGAGCTTGAGGTTGCAGAGTTAATCTTCATGTGGAGTGACAGCGCCGAGAAAAAAAGAGTGGGAAAAAACTGGCATGTTAGGTTACGAAGTGCGTGTTGTATCGTTTGAGGAAAAGGAGAAGTAATTACTGAAAGCGTTGGCAATTTGGGAAGGCTCTTCATAGGTGAAGCCATTAAAATTAATCATTGAAACTGCAGTAGACGACAGTTTATTTAGGAAATTATTTATTCGTTGCCATTGACTCTTAGGGTTATTATCAATAATGGTAAATTCTTTATCATAATAACGCGTTTTCGCCCGCTTCAGTAGACTTGTCAAGACATTGCAGTAAGTTTTATCATGTGTTTTAAGGTGGCATTGAATGGTTGTTTTTGTGTCTTTTTTGTGCAGATATATTTTTTCCTTAGGCTCGTAAGTAGTGCACTAGACATCCTAGGGATTACAGGGATATTTGTATTTCTTGTTACAAGTGAACGATTTCATTGCTTTCCGAGACCGCCTTCAAAAATACTGCGGTGAATGTATCCAGCGCTGCCTCGGGATCTGTTATCGAGTTGATCCTAGACAAAGTAGTAGAAAAAGTGGCATTATTAAATGTATCTTGCTGAAAGCGTGGGGTCACGTAAGTGTCATGACGTGTAATAGCATTGAAAGTGACAAAGATGGCGTAGTGATCAGTAATATCTACACTGAACAACGCCAGAGGCAGGTGACGGATCCACGTTGGTTAGAGCATGTTCGAGTAGGGAAATTCCGAAATTGCTACATCTTGTATGAGCTTAGTCTCATTTATGGTGATTCTATGGGTGATTCTATGCCATATCTACAAAAACAGTCAGTCCATGCAAGATACGGACTGGAGTTGGTATCGAGCAAATTTATGTTAAGATTGCCTACAAGTATTGTATTCAGATGATATTGTATCTAGAATGTTACAATGGGCGGTTATATATTCTGCAACAGATGACGGTGTGGAGTGTTAGATAGAGTCAACAATCAGTTTCTTCTGGTTCTGTGCAAAAAATGCCGCTGGCCTGAATTTATACCGACTCACAGAGCAGACGTTATCGCTAAGTCGTGGCTACGCGTGTACGTGACGTCAGCTGATATACAAATTGCCGCACCGCCATGACAACTGGATGAACGGTAACAATATTCTGCAGCGTAAGTAGAAAAATTATATCAATCTCTATCGGAACTGCAAAGCCAAGTTTCCGAAATGCAAATGAACGGAAAGAAATGGTCAAGTGATGTTACAAAATTAAAAATGGCATCGTTATTTTTCCGCAAGCTTTGGACATTAAAATGCTCCAGGAACGATAGTGGTCATTTAGCGAGGATTTGAATTGATCGGGGACAGTAACGACGTGTAAGTAGAAGAGCGCAGTCGCGAGTGAAGATGACACTGTCAGAAGTGGTGATTACAAGAAAACGCGCAGGTCGGATTCTGATGCGCTTCGATAAACCTCGCTGTATCCGGACTTGCGGGCTTCGATCTGGCAGCTATCTGTCCACAGAAATTCCCAGTTATGCTCTTTTTTTCAGGTCGAGAGCTTGACCGAACAGTTTTATGTTCTCAACAGTTAGATGGTAAATGACAAAGACCGGAGAGGCACTTTTTCTAGAAAGGCCAATCTGGATGGGGCTGAGACGGGCCTTAAGTGCTTTGCGGACAAATTCGTTCTCTTTTCCTGGCAACAAAAAACGCGCAATGATGTTCTTTCCAGCTGAATTTGGTAGGAACGCGATGCACCGCATCGATGTCCGAAGGCAATGCGGGACATGATACTAGATGGCCTCTCCTACCGCTCAAGATGGCAGCACAGTCTTCTTTTCGGTTACTGGGACATCCGTAATCTCTACATTGTTCAGGCGAGCTCCAATATCGCCTGCGTTGCGTCGGCGCGTTAAACCCCACAATCAATCAATCATCAATATGCTCCAGGTCGGCAACTTTCTTTTCTAGGGCGGCGTTGCGAGCCAGTAGTGCTTTTTTGGAGGCCAACAGCTCTTCCTGCTTTTCCTTCATTTCGTCGAACCGGTCGCTCAGAACTTGCACTCTCTCACTCAAAAAATCATTTTCATCAAGCCCCGTTCTCTTTTAGCCTGTTCTTAAACGAAGATGCAAGGCTTTCAACTAAACGTTCCAGTTTTCCGTTAATTAAGGAATCTAGGTGCTCAACCTTCTTGGCAAGTTCCGCGTTTGTAACCATTATCCACAACAAGACAAAACAACAAAATTAGAAACACTGTGGCAACGGATTCGGCTTAAGTTATGCGTTCTTGTAAGCGAGACTGTACAACTAACGTGCAAAGACAGGGCGTTGTGCTCAGTGGCGGGTTGAAAGACGCAACCGCTGCCAAATGATGCCTTGACGTCCTTATGCTGCGGACGCGCTGACTCCACAGCCGCAGAACTTCAGGGGTCACAGAGGGAGGGGAGAGGCTGACGATAGCTTGCCGGCTTGGACGGAATCGTTGTCAAAATTGTGTCGCTGGTATTGGTCGAGGGTGGTCTGTGGTCAGCAGAAGTTTAAGTGCATTTAGCAGCGGTAAAATAACGCTACTGCATTGTGCAGTGGTAAAATAACCAGGAAATCAGAACAACGGCTGATTTCATTGTCGCGACAGTGGTAGCAGGCTCTCGGCAGTGTTGTTTCGAGCGGTGAATTTTCCATCTTTCGTAGAATTTGTCGCTGTAAGTTCCGCCGAAAAGTAAAAAGGAATCTTTAATAGATTCAGGAAATTTTAGTAGTTGTGGACTAAAAAAATTCACGGTAGCTCGGACTCATGCGCTAGATATCAATGGCGGAGCTGTTGCAAGTAAGCATTGCCGGACACGTATTAAGTTTCAGCATCATTGTTTATTTTCATAGTTGCGGTATTAGTAATTGTCGTCATATGCATCGAATAGGTCGTTGCCTTCTTCGCGGCGAGTGGTGGATGCAAAGTCATCCTCAGCGTGGTAGATTTCCAACACCTTTTCGTCATGGACTCGAAATATCGGTGGTGGGATCTCCAGGTTGTCTCGGGAAAGATTGGCACACGCGTAGCCATGTCTCCAATTTCCATAATGGCTTCTAGAGAATGCGGCGGCCGCCGTTATCTCTCCCAATGAGGATGTCTTTACTTTAGCATTAGCACCGGGGTTTTGTTTTGCATGCGCCGTAGTTCTTGAAGACTGCGCTGTAGTATTTTGCTAAAGCCACTGTGCGAGCCGGGGACTCGGCGGTCGCCGCGAGAGAGAGAGAGAGAATCAACATTTAGTGAGCCCTTAGTAAAGGTTAGTGTACGCGAGGTGGAACTCTCTTCTCAAATAAAGCAAACTCCAATAAAGCAAATAAAGCAAACTTTCATCTTCTCCAAGTTGTAAGGCTCGACGTGAGCGCGAGTGAGGATTCTTACCGGCTTAACCAGCAGCTCTAACTCTATTTCACATAGTTCTTTAAGGTAGAAGTCGGCTCAAATTTGTTTATCTCCGTCCATCATCTCTCACCCAAGGAAGTTGGTGCGCAGATTTTTTATGAGATAATTTGGATCAAAAGAAAGGAAAAGTAGGTCACCTTCCTTAAAGGGTGAGGCACAGCATGAACGAGAGTGCCATCTTTTGAAAGACGTTTGAAAATGTCAATTACGACTTTAGTCACGAGAAATCCCACGTCTTGGACAACTTTGAGAACTGCTATCGTCATACAAAACAGCTTGGCGTTCTTCAGGCATC
Source organism: Haemaphysalis longicornis (assembly GCA_013339765.2). Taxonomy (NCBI): domain Eukaryota; kingdom Metazoa; phylum Arthropoda; class Arachnida; order Ixodida; family Ixodidae; genus Haemaphysalis; species Haemaphysalis longicornis. The sequence continues at coordinate 9,730 of JABSTR010002776.1, read as the reverse complement.
GCGTGAAGAGGTGCCCAACGGGTGTCACATAGCTGGTTCACAATCCCTATTGGCGGTGAGCGCGACCACGGGGCGGCGCTGCGGAGCGCGCCTCCGTGACGTCGGCTTAGGGATTCTCGCATTTGTCGTCTGCTTCACTCGGGCTCGACTCTCCTCTGCTGTTTCTTTGCGCGCGGTTGAGATTTTGTGCTTGTCCGCAGCAGATCTCACGTATGCGCAACTTTTTTCGTAACAAAAGACTTAAGTATAGTTTTTGATACCGCTCCGGAAAAAAAACATTCCCGGCGTCGCCCATGCATTGCTGCGAAGCTGGTCCTGTGCGAAGCGCGAAGAAGTCGGAGCTAGGCGTCAGCCTCTGTGTTCAGCAGTCTTTTCGAACAAAGGTAACAGCCGGAGGCTGACAACCGACAACAGCGAAAATGGAAGACCAAAACAAATTCCAGGCCTTCGGGGCTGTCGGCTTTGGCAGAACGGCATTACGATTCCAGCTAATCGTATGTAAGGTGAAAAACAGATTTGGAAACCTTGCCTAACGCTCGAAACTATTGTATCAAGTCACTTTACGTTGTCTTGTCGCATGGCATTAAAAGTGTGCCGACATGCACTATGGGGCACAAAATGTGGGGTTGATTTCCAAATAACCTGCTGTGTGTATAGGCGCGTGCTGGTTTTATACCAGGCTTCTAACCAGTATACAGGCTTATTGAGCAAAACGAGTAACCTGTATGGCAAACATACAGTAAGGCTATGTTTGTTCAGATTTGGGAGGGATATTTTGGTACATTTGCCACAGCCATATCAATTCCAATATTCAGATAGGCAGTTATAGTAAAAGTGGCACTCACGAGGAGGAGGACCAGGAAGAGGGGAAAACTTTAACAGTAAAAATCGAGCTGTTTAGAGGGCAGGATCCTCAGTCCAAGACGAGAGAGTAAGATTCATTCTTCAATTCACCGAACGTCTTCCCGAGTAGGCCAGGATTGTTCTTTGCGACGGAAGGGGTTGAAAACAATAAAGAGCTGAACTGGACATATTCATTGGTTTCGCAAAATTGTGTTATACTGAAAATTGGCATGACAACAATACTATTTATCGTTGGGCACAAGCGTTTGTTCAAAGCACCAAGTATATCAAGTGTTTCAACACCGTAATTATGTCATAGTTTTTCGGGTTGATATTCAGTTCGTTACGATAACAATGGTTCGATAGAAATTACAGTGCACAAAAAGCCGACAATCTCGATCGAGTACTATGGGGGACAAAACATAGCAAACCTGCGCCGTAGCACAAATCTCATTGCATTGCATATACACACGAACTTTGTGAGCTCCCTTGAGCAGACATCGACCCCAAACCTCTAAGTCGGAGTAGGACGTAGATGAGTTTGCGACGAATCGTGCAACGAGAGGCAGAAAAATAGAAAGAATGCGTACGCGAGCACAAGGGGCGACAACAGAAAAAGAAAAAAACAAACCGTTAATCTAACAACAACGATGAAGAAATAGGACGGGAAAAACACAAATTGAGCTGAATTTTTAAGGATTTCCTGCGTGTGCGTGGGACGCAAAGCAGCAATAGCGCTGTATAAATAAGGCGTAGCATTAGACTGTGAATCAGGAATGACCGCTGATTTCATCGCCAGCGGGAAAGAGCATCTCAGAAATAGTTAGCGGGAGCTTAAGCCTACGCATTTTGAATACTTATCGAGGAGCTCTCAGCTCTAGAACTCGCAAATACGCTAGATAGGACGAGTTACAAAACGATCGTCGACTCTGAGCGATGCTCTAGCTGAAAGTCGTTCCCTCTCTCCTCGTGAGTAGTGAAACTTGTGCGGGATAAAGCTGATTGAATGCAAATTATTCAGAACCCGAGCTGTCAGAATCTGATTGATCTTTGAAAACACTCTTTTTAAAGCACCAAAGCATCAAAGCGTCCCAGCGATTTCTAGCAAAGGCTGTGACGGGTCTCCAGACAGGCGAATAGACCACCGCCGGATCTCAACAAGAAGAGGAATCGGACGTTGGACGCGTCTTGCAAGGCGGTTACGTTTGAAGAGCCAAGTAGCAGCGAATCAAGCGGAAGCGAATGTAGCAGACGACAGCGGAAAAGCGACCCGGTCCCTAAGCTGACGTCAGATCCAGGGGGCGCCACTCAAACATCACCCTCCCAAGAGCACCGCCAGCATAAAACAACGCACAACAGCTTAAGGTAGAAGTCGGACATCTCCATCTCTTTTGCCACTTGAGGTGTCAGAAAGGGGGAGCACAGCAAAACGTGCTTGCCTCTCCCCCGGGGCCCATGTCATACAAGGCCAATTGTTTGTCCACTTTTCGGTCATATATCACTGAGAGAGAGGCTGCTGTGCGATAGCATAATGAGCGAGCAATAATCTTCTTGCACAGTTCCTTGCGCTCCACACAAAGCGCTCCTCTATCAAGGAGGTCACGTCAACCTCACCAGTCCACATACTTTTGAAGTGTGGAACGACATGGCAACTTCAAAAGACCTCTAGCGCGCAAGTGTTCATAACCCTTTTGCGCTTTGCAAGTGTTCATACCCCTTTTGCGAGCATGTTTTCCAAAGCACACATTCGCGCAGTATTTCTTCACAGTAGAAGGATTTTTGTTGTTAAAATTAGTCACTGGGCTGGTAATAAACGGAGCATATGTGTCGCCCTCTTTCGTATTTTCCAAATACTGCACGAAAAGCTTGAATCGCCTTGTCGTTTTCTTACGATTGCGCTCTTCCAGTTCGTCGAGTTCGCTCTGCAATCTTTGCAGGGCGTTTAATTGGCGATAAATCATTTTTTTGTGGCAACTCTGTTTTTTTGGTGCAAATTTAAAGCGCAAAATTTAGACAGAAGACGAACGACACAAGGACGCTGTTAAGTTATATCTCTGTTTTCTTGTTATCTTCTATGGTGCCCACGATCTCTGCGGTGATTTGGCACCCCGCATTAGTTGAAAACCTAGTTTCTGCGCGCACTTCTACAGATAAGTCAGGAGCGAGTGCTTCTACATCATTGTGATCTTGCAGGGAACCTTCGCTGGGGCTTTCTCTTGGGCATATACTTGCATCAACGTCACAGGTACATTTACGACGCTTTCTGGGCTTCGCAGTTCCTTTCGCCATGAACTCTGGGTAGTTGGGAAACACGTTGGGTACGGCGGTGGGAAGTAAAATCCTTACCTTCGCGTTTGTCCTGCAGTCGCTTTATGTAAAATTTCTAGAGCATACCAGAGAGCAGTCAATTGGTTGCTGTTTGCTTACTTTTCCCGCTTGTACTTCAGCGAGAAACATTCTTCAGCCACGCCTCGCGACATTCCGAGTCGCTAGGAGACTCGTGGTACCGCACTCCAGGGTCATGTTTAGCGTGCCAGCCGCAGCGCAGCACACAGGAGTTGCGCGGCATTGCGCCTCTTGCGCGAGACTTAGTCACTAAAAGGCACACAGAGCAATGCCTGACTAATGACAACAATCACATTTCACACCCGGGGGCTGTGGAAGACCCTCACAGCCCCTCACACTGAGGGGCTGTGCGCACCAACGCAAACGATGGGCTTGCTTTTGTGCACCCGTTCCCGCCAACAGCGCATCTAAGCGCGGCCGGCTCTCCGACTCATCCCCGGACGGTGGCACAACTGTAAACTCCGCCGAGACACGTTTGCCCATTGGCAGCACCGCGACTCGGCACGCCGCACCTTGCGTGCGCTTGATCGAGGGGGCGTGCCACTGCCCTCTGGCTTCCTTTTTAACCCCGCCACGTAGATCATGAACAGCAGTGGAGAGGGGCCATGTCCGCGCGTGATGTCGTGCGAGTGCGTGCAACTGTCCTTATTTTTGAATACCTTTAACGGCGAAGTCCCTTACGGGCTCGGGCCGTCGGCGTCTGATGTCGTTTCATGTCGTCACACTATCATGTAGTGTGACGACATGAAAACACAGGGACACTCGTTTTCCAACTCCTCGCGCTGGAACGTAACATGTACAAAAGAACACGCCAAGACACCCGTGTTCCAACGCTTCGCGCTGGAACGTTTCATCTCCGTGGGAAAAACGCGTACTAAAAGAGCACACCGGCACACTCGTTTTCCAATGCCTCGCGCCAGAACGCTTCGTGCTAACTGTATACCTCAACAGTTCTATTTCCTTGGGCAACAACGCCAAGACGCCAAGAATACACTTATACACTGCACACTTCGCCCCTTCCCAGGTTTCATGTTAGGGTAGATGGCCCGGGATTTATTTTCGTTTGCTGTCATGACAACCACTATAACGTCTGCTCCAAAATAAAAGAATGCTCTTTGTATAGTTTAAGTACTCATATTCTGCAGCAAACACGCTTCACGTTTCCTTGGTGCTGCATAAAGTGAACATGTGACCCATGCCAGTGGTTTTGTAGTTTCGGACAGTTTTGATTGTATATTCTTGTCGGACAATACCTATAAGTTTTGGCTGCCGGGCTGAATCGCGTGACGGAGAGGAAGATAGACGAACACTTTTGCGCTTAGATAGCCCAGGAAACACTATCGGATTTAAAATAACAGGGCTTCTTTAGAGTTAATAAAAAAGCGTGGTCTACGTAAAGATCAACGCGCCGCGTGCCGATATCCGACCCGCTGAGCCAGGGGCACAATCAGCTTTTACTGATGTTACTTGGCATGCCCTCTCTGGTCTTTTACTGGTGGTTATCCCTTACGGTATGAAACGCGCAATAGCTTTTCATTTGTTTCTGGTGCACGTGGTGTAGAACGCGTCGCAGTGAGTGGTTGTGCCCAGGGACCACAACGCTCGTTTTGCTCAGTGGGACTGCAGCTTTCCCGCTAAGAGCAAAGACGTCGTGTTTCGTGCATAATACGTTCTCAATTCACTGGTGTGGCGGAAAACGCAGGTGTCGGGCTCCCGTTACTGGCAGGTGGAGCGGTCGTGCATGTGTTGCCAAGAGATGGGAGAGCGCGAGGCCACCAAGGCGGTGTTCTGTCCCAAAGGCCCTGGACCGAAGTTCCGGAAGCTGGTGACGCGGGCACCCGTCGAGTGCATGTGCAGGCCGTGCACAGCACCCGACGAGGCATCCGTTCTGCCGCAGGAGTTCGTGGGACTCTGATCATCTGAGCGCTTCTTCGGAGACGGGACGGAAGAAACCTAGAACAAAACAATAAAAGTAATAAAACGTGTGCGGCGGTGATGTGACGACGCTGCCTGTGTAATGGAGCAGTGGTTTCCGCGCCTCCTTCAAATGAACGCAGCACGATTCCTCAACACTCATCATACATAATTCATGCGCACGCACATACACCGTCCAAAGGCGCAACTTATAGTGAAACCACGAAATCTGGTAGCCCTAACAGGGTTAGCAAATTGGAGTGAAGTTTCAAGTTTCGTAAGTTTGCCAAAATTTGCGTACACATGTACCATTGAGTAAGTACTGCGCGTGTGGTTACGGTAGCGTTGAACAACTCCTTTTGCACCCGAAGTGGAACTACAAAGTGCGCTATATAGAACGACGTCCTGTAATGACCGTGTTTGTAGCGCACCCGCGGGAAAGCGGAAATTCCCGTTTTTACCCCTGCTTGTGTAACGGGTGCAAAATTCACTATACTCGTTTGCAAGTTCAGAACGGCATCTGTAGTGAAAAATGGATTTCCACGTCCTCAGGTAAAAACTCGCCGCAAAAGTGTGGCAGTCTGCCTAGAAGGCCACCTGGAATTGCAGGTTCCAGTGGGCGCCACAAAATCGCCATTGTCGCCAAGGCTACGCTTCAAGAATCATCGTGGGAAAAAAATCGAAAATATCAAAAGGGGGTACGCTGGATCAAACATTTCAATCCATTGGCATACTATGGGACGGCAACGTTTTTGGTTGTCATCTGTAGAGACAAATTTGAAATCGTAATTTTCTCTGAAATGCTGTGATGAAAGCAAATTTACGAGAACAAAGCAAACGGACACATTTCTAGAGATGAATGTTGACAAAATGTATATTGCGTGCCCAGAAACAACCACAAAAACTTGAATAAAAAAAAAATCAGTAATCGATAGTAAACATTCCCGCAAAAGAATGCAATCGCAAACACACTTGAATACAAAAAGTTACAGGGGGTAAAGGGGGGACGATCACTCAGAAGGCAAAGCCCGGTTGCCGATGTCCGCATGCACTCATTTTAGACGATGAGGCGGTTACCAGATACTGGATTTGCAAGATGACGCTCTGGGCAAGAAAATAGGCCTCGTAGGAAACCTTCAATTCTTGCATGGCAAGTAGGCCTGGAACCGATTCCCCTGACGCTGCGTACGGATGAAGTAGAGTTAAATGGACACTAAAGGCTGAATGGGAAGATGACAAGTGTAACAGTAAGGGACAAGACGAGAGCGGAGTGGATCAGGGAAGAAACACGTGTTAATTAGTAGAATTAAGAAGAAACGGACGTGGGCAGGGTATGTAATGCGGAGGCAAGATAACCGTTGGTCATTAAGGGTAACAGAGTGGATCCCTAGAGAAGGCAAAGCGTGGCAGGGGGCGGCAGAAAGTTCGATGGGCAGATGAGATCAGGAAGTTTACGGGGATAAATTGGTCACATTAGCACAGGACCGGGGTAATTGGAGATCTGTGGGAGAGGCCTTTGCCCGGCTGTGGCCGTAGATAGGCTGATGATGATGATAAAAGGATGTATGAAATTTACATTGACTGAACGATGATACATTTCGTAGCGCTCTCACCGTTTCTTTAACGAGTAGACATCGCGAGTAGACATCAACGAGTGATGTAGACATCGCAAATTAGGACCGAGTCACCCCTTGAGTATTCATGGTGACTGTATTGACGACAACCGCGGACCTGGAGCCCCCTGGATCCCGCTCTGTATCCTGCAGTTGCTGGGAAGGGCAGAAAACATTAACGCTGGCCGACGGAGCCGTGGTCAAGCTCCGGCGGATGGGCTCCCTGTTTGTTTAACTAGGCAGGGGGACCTCCGGGGCCTCTCTCGGCATCAGGGTAAGCCTCGCGAAGGAAGTACCACCGTTCTCTGCTTTTTTCTATGCCACATGGTAAACATAAAGTCCCTTCGCCCAAGCATAATCGGCTCGTGGAAACGGGCCGCGCAGATGCATACTTGCCATCTCTTCCTACCATGACTCTCTCGCCAGCGGACAACTATCCGCGTTTTTTCCGTTTTTTGGTTATTGAATAAGTTGACAAATCAAAACCCGTTTCTATCTCAGTCAGTATGCTCGTCTCCAAGTTCCTTGAAGAAATCCTTTCGAAATCTTACAATGCTAGAAAACTCAGCACCTTTAGTCTAAGTAAACACGCAGCAGCAAACTACAAGTCTCCTGACCAAAACCCTCATGGCAAATCTGGACATCAGTGTCACACCCCACCGCAGCATTAACAGCTCGTAGAATGTGATATCTGAGCGAGATTTACTGAATGACACAGGTCGACCTTCTGCAAGGCCTGAATGATAAAGGTGTTACAGACGTAAGGACAATCACCATCCGCAGAGATTAAAGAAGTACCAACACAATACATCATCTTGACTATCAACTGACCAAAACTTCTTAAACACATCAATTCTGCTCAACTCGAGTTCCCAACTCGCAAAATTCAACCTCGTTATTTATCTGTACAAATCTGTAAATAATCTCGGTTCATATGGCATATCCAACCGCGATTCACGCAGATATTCTAATTCCGCCAGATCCGCTTAACCTAGCAACTTTTGCCTAAAATACACGCCAAATATGGAAATCTGAGCACCACTTTTGTGGCTGTCAATAACTGCAATGCTCTCCCCATGGAAGCAAAACAATCGCAATCTCTATCAAGTATAAGGAGAAACCTGTACGAGCATATACTGAACCACATGCAATAATGTTTGATGATTATGATTGGCAGTGGCCATTTGCCGGCACCAGCCGGGAGATTAGCCCGGAGAAAAGTTACCGGCAGTTCCTTCCCATTGGCTGGCCCAGACCACGTGATTATTATGCCGGCACATTTCTGCGGGGGCTATTTTGCCGGCAGATTAGCCCAAGAAAAGTTGCCGGCAATTCCACGGCAATGCTGCCCCTGGGTGCCAATGCTGCAGCAGCCAGATATGTCAACTTTAACGTTGGAGACAAGTTTTCGAGCTTTGCCGAGCTTGAGGAGAAGATTGGTTGGTACTATTCAGTGAATTACGCCAAGTTATAAAGAAAAAAACGAGTCGGCGAGATTGCGGCGGGCATGTTCAACTTGTTGAAGCCAGAATTTTTTTTTGTAGGGAGGGGGGGATTTTGGGAAGGGGGTAGTTTTGCTGAAAGCAACAGTAAGTATTGCTTACGTGCTGCCCGGAAAAGATTTCGGGGGGGGGGGGGGGGTTCGAACCCCCAAACTTCCCCTCTGGGTACGGCCCTGATATGAACGCTGTGCGAAGTTATTTTGTTTTACAGAAGATGCTTGGTTGGCAGTGGTGGGTGTCCTGACATATAACAATTGCAGCAGTGCACGTGTAATACATGTAAAAATGATCTATAACTTGGCGTAATTCACTGAACAGTCCCAAGCTCGGCAAAGCTCGAAAACTTGTCTCCAACGTTAAAGTTGACATCTCCGGCTGCTGCAGCATTGGCACCTAGGGGCAGCATTGCCGTGGAATGGCCGGCAACTTTTCTCCCGGGCTAATCCAGCAGGGGTGAAAATGTGCCGGCAGCGGGCAAAATAGCACCCGGAGAAATGTGCCGGCTGCCGGCAAAATAGCACCCCGCAAAATTGCCGGCAGCCGGCAAAATAGCCCCCGCGGAAATGTGCCGGCATAATAATCACGTGGTCTGGGCCAGCCAATGGGAAGGAACTGCCGGCATATTTTCTCCCAGGCTAATCTGCCGGCTGCGGCAATAGCAAAATGGCCGCAAAGCTTCTAGGCCAAGGAGCGCCAAAAAAGTGTTTATCAGGTGAATTTTAAGTGCGAATGCACTTTATAAGCGACCCTGAATTCCGTTGACCGCCGTCCGTCCACATAACAACAGCTGCGGGTGCGCGCGCTCCTCGTCTTCCTTGGCAACGGGGGGAGATGGCACATACCCACGTGGGGGATTGGCCAGGAATCTCCTCGTCTTCCTTGGCAACGGGGGGAGATGGGCGCGCGCTGCCTGGCCGCTGACATGGCACATACCCACGTGGGGGATTGGCCAGGAATCGGGCGTGAGAAGGGCTAATGCACCCGCTGAAAGGAGTACTGACACGAAATTTCAAAGCTGAGATCCGCTCTAGCAATCAAGTACAAGACAACACAAATAGGTGTATGTGAATACATGCATCTTTCTTTCTTTGTAGTTGGGGGTGTGTGTGGTGTCTTTCTCTCTTTCGCGAACATTACCGAACCGCGCAAATTCAACTCGTGCATTCGCACTTTCACATTCTTCCCCTCGGGTAAATGCGCGGGAAGAAATTTTTTATCAACTCAGTAATCATTCCTTAAACTGCATGAACCCTTTGTTCATGCTATATTTCTTATTGCACCTCCGAGCTTATTTCACCTTATTTCGCGAAATATCTTCGTTTGTTAAAAAACGGTTCTGGAAGATTTGTGCATTACCCTTTTCTAAAAGTGTATAATATTATTCATCCTCAGTACAGATATGGATCTATAATTTCAGAAATCGTCTGTAAAAAGATCATTTTAAATGGCACCGTATGAAGTAATTTGAATCAATATTTACTACCCAAAATGATTGCCATTTTGGCTAGTAAA
>JABSTR010002775.1:0-38961 GCA_013339765.2 Haemaphysalis longicornis | reverse complement strand
AATGCTAGTGACAGACAATGTCCCTGAGTACTGAGAACAGATACAACTTTTCGGATGAAGAAAACAAACGTTGAGCGATCTTGTATTTACCAAAAAAATAATTACCAGCGAACAAGTTAGAAAAAAATCAAATTATGGGCATGTATCTCCGCACTATTTGCTATCGCGATGGACCTGCTTATACCTGGATGTACTCAGTCAGCCACATTTCGTCTCCTGCGGGTGCCTGCGAATTAAGAGTTTTGTGGGAAGTATTCACAAATGATGGGGTATGTGCGGTCTGCGGAAAAGAAACAGAAACTATGCGGCACATAGTGTTAGAATGTGAGGGTATCCATCCAAATCTACATGAAGGAATATTGGGCTTTCAGAAGCCCTAGGATTTAAGGGTATCAGTGAGGAAGTTAACTTCAAGGCTGTCGAGGGGACGAAAAGATTAGAATGCTGGTGGATGAAAAGCAGAGAGGGGAATATTTCCTAGGACAGTTACCACCTGTAACAGGGAAAAGAAAGTATTTCGGCCTAATAAGCCTTAGGGCTGCCATAAGCAGCGCTAGTATTAAGCCAAGAGTGTAAAACGTGGTTATATTAGTCCTTTTTGGTAAGATGTCATCACCCCCTTCAAAGGAGAAACCAATAGGAATCATCAATCATCATCATCATCCTTGCTCATGTGCGCGGGCATGGCACGTGTTGCCTGGTGCTTGGAATTTCGACTCGACGACAATGTGCTCGTGTAGATGGTGTGACGCCAAGCAAATGTGTCGCTTTTTGGTGTCGTGAATTTCGGTGTTTACGGTGACAGTGTTACGATTAATTCAACATCAACTTCAAGTCATGCGAAAATGGATACCTGCGATACTGTGACAGGAATTTCATCGTACGCAAAACTCCTAGGGTGAGTGATCTTACGAACTGAAGAGACTCTATAGTGCGAGAAATGCAGGACTTTTTTTGGTGTTCACGAATACTTTTCTAAACTACCCTGCACCACATGGGCACTGCAACGTAGACACAAGTGAAGATTTGGCCGCGGTGATGTGACAAAAATAATTTTTTCGCGAACTGAGAAAACCACAAGGAACTATTGAGTGTGAACTTGAAAAACGTTTTTTTATCATTGCATTGTGTGCGACCATCTTCATTGTTTATTGAGAGTGCATTTCCATTTTAGCCACCGAACTTGCAGCTGTGTGCGTTGAGTACTGAGTGTAATGAACGACTTCTGAGTGCTCTCTTTTCTGTGGACTACCCAGCACCTGTAGGTATTTGTGTCTCGGCGGGCGTTCGCGGGGAATGTGCCGCGTAGTGTGGCTGTCGAGCGAGTCACTTAAGCGTGAGCCAGAGTGTTGGAATGCGTGTGCTGTGTTTTTCGATCGGCGTATGTGAACAACTGTTTACTGGTGGTGAAGTAGCGTAGATAGTAGCCATTATTTATGTGATGAATGGAATGAATAAACCCCTTGATTTTGCTTTCCTGAATGCCTGTGTTTAAGCCTTTTGTGAATGAAAACTGGCGAAGTGTTTGCAATCGCAACCTCGCACTCCCCCTATATCGCTGAAGTGTTCACGGAGCATATATTACAGAATGCACCTAAGTGCCACAGGACAAGTTCTAGAGATCTGCAAGGCTCTATGCCGGCATGGCAGCGTGCTAATAATTTCTCAGCGGCTGCTGCTGTCGCTGTGTTTCAAGTAGTGGTGATTCTCTTCTGGCTGCAGCTCATGCAAAAATATTGTATGGTCGGCTATTGAAAAACCTTCTTATGGTTGTCTTTAGCTATTTGGCCCAATTATCTTTAGACATTTCTATGGCTGTCTTTAGCCATTCCTATCGACATTCCTATGGGTGTCTTTAGATTCTTCTATAGCCATAGCGATATCGAAAGAAGAGCTAAAGACAGCCATAGAACCGGCTATAGAAGAAGCTAAAGACACCCATAGGAATGCCGATACGAATATCTAAAGACAAACACAGAACCGGCTATAGAAGACGCTAAAGACACCCATAGGAATGTCGATACGAATAGCTAAAGACAACCATATAACCGGCTATAGAAAAACCTAAAGACACCCATAGGAATGTCGATAAGAATAGCTAAAGACAGCCGTAGAACCGGTTATAGAAGAAGCTAAAGACACCCATAGGAATGGCGATACGAATCGCTAAAGACAGCCATAGAAAAGTCTAAAGATTATTGGGCCAAATAGCTAAAGACGACCATAAAAAGGATTTTCTATAGCCAACCATACAATATTTTTGTATGGGATTTATGGTAAGGTATTTTTGTTTCCTGCACTTGGGGGTGGAAGCCAGCGCCACTCGGACTACTCGGGGTGAAGGGGACCTTCTTTTTAACCCCGGGCCGTGACTCGAGCGTCTACGACATTTCGAGAGTGGTCGACCAGCATTGAACCCTCTTAAGCTCCCTTTGGCACCAAGACTGTGCAGAACAGAGGCCCCTCGCTAAGCGTGTAGCGAATCAGAAAATGGGAAATGAGGGGCTCCGTGAAATAAGACAGAAAATAAGGGTTGGCAGTCAAGAAAACCTCAGTAAGCAAAGGGGAGGTTGTGATGGGTCATAGAAAGAGATGAAGAATTTTTTGAGTCGAAAAGAAAGTGGCGAAAAAATGCCCGCCGGGTGGGATCCGAACCCAGGACCTCCAGAATACCGGTCTGGTGCGATAACCACTACGCTACCGGCGGGGCTGTTTCCCCACACTTTCTCGGGTATTTATTTTAAGGTATTCTTGTTTCCTGCACTTGGGGGTGGTAGCCAGCGCCACTCGGACTACTCGGGGTGACGGGGACCTTCTTTTTAACCCCCGGGCCGTGACTCGAGCGTCTACGACATGTCGAGAGTGGTCGACCAGCGTTGAACCCTCTTAACCACCCTACCCCCCCCAGTAGTGCAGTGGTCATAGCAGCAGTGCGTATTCTGGAGGCCGTCGGTTCGGATTCCACCCAGCCGGCACTTTTTCTCCACCTTTCTGTCTTTCACAATCCTTCATTTGTTTCAATGACAACGAGTGACACACGGTATTCTCCCCTTTCCTTTGCTCGTCTTTTTCTTGACTGCCAACCTTATTCTCTCTCTCTCTCTCTTCTATATATATATATATATATATATATATATATGTATATATATATATATATATATATATATATATACATATTTTGTAGAACAGAGACGTACGGGACGAGGGATTCCGTAAGGACACATATCAAAGTTGCAGTCCTTATTGCCAGTGCTGTTTGGCGTTTAATAGTGTTTTATAGTGCCGAATGAGGTATGATTGCCTTTTTTTTTATGCAGGAATAATAATTGAAAATTCAAGTCGAGAAAAAATGCGCCGTTTTTTTCGGAAGCGGGAATCGAACCCACAACCTCCGCATAACGCAGAGCACCGCACGCGTTATGCGGAGGTTGTGGGTTCGATTCCCGCTTCCGGAAAAAAACGCGCGCATTTTTTCTCGACTTGAATTTTCTTATTTATTCCTACATAAAAAAGGCAATCATACCTCATTTGGCACTATAAAACACTGTTAAAACGCCAAACAGCACTGGCAATAAGGACTGCAACTTTGATATATATACCGTAAAAACCCACGTAAATACGAGTATTTTTCCAAATTTTACTATGTAAAATTTGTGCCTCGTATTATATGTGGATCCAAAGTTTTCAGCTGGAAATTTGCACTTTCGGGTTTGTTTTCAGCGGAGGGTGGGGCATCTTGCGGTGGCGTTAGCTGGCTGCTGCTTCTCTCAGTCGGCGCCATTTTGATTGTTTTGACCACGCGAAGTATCGGCACGTTCACCGCAAGCCTATCACGATGTCGGGTGCACGAAGGCAGTTTCAGTGGCAATTAAAAGGAAAGTTATTTTATGTGCCGAGACCATCAGGAATTGCGGCGCAGGACGGCCATTCGGCGTCACCGAAGGCAGCATTCGCGGGTGGAGAAAGCAACTGGTGCTTGACTGGATAAAGTCTGTGTGGTGTCAGCGGCATGGAGCACTGTTGGGGGTTCCCGTCAGTGCTCGTGTTGGACGCCTTTCGTTGTCACCTGGCCGATTCCGTGAAGAAGTTGTTGCGTGAACCCCGCATCGAACTCATTGTCATTCCAGGAGGAATGACATCCCAGCTGCAACCGCTAGACGTTTGCATCAACAAGCCTTTCAAAGACTGCATCAGCTCCTGCTACCAAGAGTGGATGAGGTCAGGAGACCCGTAAGTGACAGCTACCGGATGGCTGACGCGGGCTTCTCCAGCGGTGCTTTGAGGCTGGATCGCGGATGCGTGGGCCAGCATCCCAGAGGAGCTCGTCAGTCGCTCTTTTAAGAAATGCGGCATCTAGAACGCCCATGATGGCACTGAGGACCACGTTCTGAGGGAAGACATTTCCAACAAGGCGACTTCAGGAGACAGCGGCAGCGAACTTGACGATGACTGAACGGACGTCGGGAGACCATGCCAGCGAAAACTGACAATGACTGAAGGGTAACTGCAGTGCAAATAAATGTTTTCTCTGCTGTTTACCTCGTATTATATGCGGATGAAAACTTTTTTTCTGATTTTGCTCTCCCCAAAATACAACTCGTATTATACGGGGGTCCGTATTATACGCGGGTTTTTACGGTATATATATATATATATATATTATATATATATATATATATGTATATATATATATATATATATATTGTCACGTAGCTGAAGACTAGGCCGCTGATTCGAAGGTAAATCAAGTTGTTCGCCCCTAACAACTCAAAGAATATAAAGGCGGCGAAGCAGCAGCCAACAAAGTAACGTGCGCAAGCGAGTGCAGGTGAATCAAATACCGTGGCGTGTGCTCTGCGGGCATTTATCTCTTGGCGTGAGTGTTTTTCGAACCGTCAAATTACACCCAAAACACTGTAGATCAAAGGATATCATTCTATGTGAGTGAAGTTAGTTTGAAACACTCTCCTTATCAAATAAAATAAGACATGCGACATTAAAATAACGAACGGAAGACGCGCTTCACTTGTCCCAAGGATAACACCGAGAACAGGCCGGCGCAGCCGGTCGGCAAAAACAAAACATGAATAAACAAACCCAATCTATGATTTACGGCATTACACCCCCTCTAATATTGCATCGACCCGGTGCTAAAACAGCAGACAGTCCGAACAAAAACAGAAAACGTCCCTCTTCTTGCTTAATAACGTTTAAGGCGAACCACGTTGACGACTTCAGGCAGCGGGCGTCGTCGTGATGTTCCGGAATCACCATCGGGGTCCATCGTCGTTAGTTGTTCGGGCCTTAGCTAGAGGTGTCTGACGTAATTTTGAGGTCAACAGAAAACTATCGTTGAAGCGATGCGGCAAATACAATAATTTGTTCCGATTTTCTGGCGGCAGCGCCGGTTTCACGTCAAACGGATGCGGTAGCTCGAAAGCATCTGAGCGCGCCTGTTCAAAGAAGTTGGCGACCGGGATCACTTGACTTGTTTTTTGGCGTTTCTTCGAGGAACGGAATTGAAGCACCCTTGTTTAGATGCTGGTACTCCTCGGTGAAATCAGAAACCAAAACCTGCGATTTACATTGCCTAAAGCACGTAATGCCTCTTGCGAGGGAAACACGGCGGTCGAGAAGCAAACTTTGGTCACTCTCTACAATAGCATCGACGTCAGGAGCAGCATCACCACAGTAGACGGTGATTATTAAGCTTGCGCAGGGTGGCAGGGTGGCGTCATAGTCGGCGATCCTTACAGCAGCACGGTGTTTGAGGTTCCGTTTCGGCGTCATGGAGTCATCGGAGGAAAAATGTATCGACCTTGTCGGCAGATAAATTATTGCGCCGTTGTCCGTCAAACAGTCCATTCCAAGAATTCTTCGAGTTCCGATTGCGTCGGGGGTCGCATCTCGGCTTATGCGTGTTGGTGGTCGGGAACTATGCGTCGGCATTGTCTTTGTATTGTCAGCGGCAGGCTCTGTCATATCGGGTACGCGTAGCTCCTTGTAGTTGTCTTCGTGTTCGGGAGTCACGTCAGGTTTGGATCTGGTCGTCTGGCTGAGGGCATTTCGTAAATTATGGTGGATTATTTCTTTTCTGCCATTGTGCGACTTAACCTCCAGAAGTTGCTGCTTTTTGTTTCCCCCGAGGGGGCTAGGGAACCTTCCCCGTGCGAAATCCGAATTGCTGCGGCAGCTCGGCGATTGGTATGGATAGGGCGACGGCGAATGGTTGAAACAAGATAGGCCACGGCTAGTTTCAGATAGATACTTGTCTTTCTCACGTGGTCGTTGTCCATGGTGAGGGCGGGGTGCGTCGAAGAAGAAACCACGCAGTCCGAGTCTCTTGTCTGGGCAGCAACAATATACGTGGTCAGCCTCTCCACACCCTTACAAAAATGAATGTTGCGATCCTATTAAACTTTTATAGAGTTCTTACAGAGTCTAAAGGAACTCATTAGAAACTCATGGCAGACTTATGCCCTAACGAGTCATCTCTATAAGATCTCTATAGAATTTCAAAAAAAGCCTCCCTATAAAAACTCACTCACTCACTCATCTCTCAAGATCTCTATAGAATTTCAAACAGACCACCCTATAAAAACTCACTCTACTTATCTCTACAATATCTCTATAGAATTTCAAAAAAACCTCCCTATAAAAACTCACTCTACAAGATTTCTACAGAATTTCAAAACGGACCTCCCTATAAAAACTCAATCTACTTATCTCTACAAGATCTCTATAGAATTTCAAAAAAGACCTCCCTATAAAAACTCACTCTACTCATCTCTACAAGATTCTATAAAATTTCAAAGAGACTCCTTCAATATAAACTCACTCCTTCTATTTCTATGAAGATCTCTATTCAATTTCAAAACAGACCTCCCTATAAAAACTAACTCAATACTCAGAGCTCGATAAGATTCTTTGCACATTTAGCGAACACTTCAAGAAAGTTTCCGAAGTCTTGTATTAAGCGTTTTTTTAAATTTTTGTAGGGGATTCACTATAGCTACTAACTCTATTTAAGTTCACTAGAAATTCCAAATTTTTTACCTGATAACTCAGGAAAGTTTCTATTGGCTCACTTTGAAGTTTTTTACAATTTTAAATTGAACATCTGGATGGACACTAACTTTTTCTTTATTGCAGGTCAACACTGATTCAACAAAAGCTTCATCGCTAGCCGAATTTCCTCGAGCCTGTCCAAGTTTTTTTAAACGACCTGTATGCTCAATATAAATATATACAGAATTTATGAAAAACGTTTATGAAAAAAAAAAATCGTGGAATCCATTGAGTGCCGACATATCTGATGATTATCGCCCGCGCCTCGAAGACCTCCATGGGCTTCATCCCAAATTTTTCGATGGGGGTGGTGCACGGAGAACGAAAATGTCCGTATGCAGGTCAAAGGCTGCACACCGCGATCACTGAATTGAAATCTTTAAAAAAATTTATAACTGACATCAAAAGTTTGTGGAGATCACTGTTAAGTTCGGGCTCCGCATGTAATTAATTAAGGCCGCCGGGGGTTCAGGTATCCGCGTCGCCTCCGCTGGTGGCTGCTTTCCCGTGTCCCTTTCATGTAGCCGCACGGACGCCAAGTTTGGAGGCGCGGAGAGCGTGTGTTGTGCCCGTCCTTTTGTGTGTCAAAGGACGGGGGCGATTAGCCTGCGTCGCAGGTGGCTGGGTCATTCGGCATAACAAGCTGACGGGAAGCCAGGTTATCGTATATCTTAGTGTCGAACGGGCGCGCGGTGTAAGATTTTCAGAATCTGCGAAGCCGGCGCCGGGAGCGCTCCGTTGACGGGTCGTTCGCCTCGAAGATTTTGCTTGGGCCTGAAGCGCCTCTTCCCTGGTGACAGACGGCAAAAGGCGGCGTACTTAGTCTGGGAGGGGATTAGCGGCGACTCCCGCATTGTCCCGACGCGCGCGCAGCCGAGGGGTCAAGGCAGACGCGGGGGGATGGTAGCCGCGCGAAGATCGCCCCAAGCCGTCGGCTTGGCTTTTGAGCTGATTCCGCCCGCTGAACGTAATGGGTGCGTCCACTTTAGGACGCAGACGTCATGCATTTGCTCGTCAGGTGTAATAGCGTTCGTGGGAAGCGCACTATGAGTGTGTAAGAGAGAGTGTTAGGTCACGTGACCGCAGTTGGGGACATGTGTGTGATTGGCTGGTTCCTGTGGCCAATCAATGGTTTCTATTAATTGTTTAAAGGTTCTTTCTCTCTTTCTTGTACGCCCCCTTTTTGGAGGCGGGGTTTTTGTTATCAAAACCGGAGTGTTGGGTTTTCTCGAGGGTCGGTCGAGAGGGGATCTAGTTTAGTATAGATCTCGGCCGAACAGGCTGCTGCTGTCAGAGTGACAATGTAACCGTCACTCTGACCTGATGTAAAGTTGGAGTAATGTAAATAATGTAAATAAACCTAATATCCAGCAAGGAAGGCAGTCCTCATCCCTCACCTGCTCCAAGCATCGGTCGTCGGTCATCGGAGCGAGTCGAGATTGTCCTCTCGGCTCGCGCATCAAAAGAACATCACTATTTCGTCTCCATCAGTTCGCCAAGAAGATGGAGAGGCGAAATCTAACTATCACTCCCAGCAATTTTGGCAGCTAGCGGTGGCCGGAGACATGTCGAAAATCAATTTTAATTGCCCACCGCGGGAGCTCGGATTGCCGCGACACTAGCGAAAAAATGCGAAAGATATTCCCTGCTGGTTCTGGGTGAGGTCAGATCTACCCCGTTCCGGAACGGGAAGCAAGCACTCTCCGGAGCTGCTGTTGTCGGTGGCCTAGTTTCGCCAGGCAGTTTTTGTCACACATACCTGCTAGATTTACATAACGAATATAGGCCATCCCACCTAGCTTAGTGCAGCGATTTTGTGTTCCTCTGGGGCGGCGTGACACTAACAGCGCTGTTCGCTGTTTTGAAGATATGTCTGCATATCTCACAAACCCAAACGCTACAATATATTCCGCTGATGAAAGCACGCCTATATATACTTAGCACACAAAAAAGCACAGAGCAGAAGTTGGTGTAAACCACTACACGTCGAAAAAAGAATTAACAATAATAAATTATGTCATATAGCCAGATTTGAAAACAAGACTTTGTGCCAAGTTGACGCAAGCTTGGCCTCATGATTCGTTCGCTCGCGGACTTCATTCATTCAACGAGTCGGAACTCCAGTTATCCCTCGCTAACATACCATTTCGTTGAGGGTAACATGAACTGTATACGATCGCAAGTGTAGAACTGCAGTGTGCAATACAGAGAATCCACAAGGAGCAAACGCGGAACACGTTCTAAGCCGGCTAAAAACATTTCTTTCAAGCGAAAAAAGATCGTACGTGAAAGAGGGCCTCAGTCCAAGGCGGGCCCTGAAGCCGCCGCTCACACTAACTAAACCAACCAACGCAGAAAAAAAAATGAAGACAAACTGAAGCGGTGGATAACAACTCATCTTTATTGCACAGTGACACAAAAAGAAAGAACGAGCCTGACACTGCTTCACGTCACTACAAAAACAGAGAGAGAGAAAGCGAAACTTAACAAACTAGTGAGCTGGCGTGCCACTTGTTACACTCCGAACCACTCTCTCGCCAACGAAAGTATTTGTTTTGAATATTCAACGCGTTCGCGGTCCTCGTTTCTAAGAAGCAAACGCCTCGTAAATATCCTGCGCCCGCAAGCAGACTCCGAACTTGAAAACTATTTGAAAGGATTGGACTTTTCAGAATTCTTCCGTCCTGTCTTCGGCTGCCTTTGCCGAAGCGGGGAAGGGACGCGGGCAGGCGGGCGCAAAAGGCAGACCGGCCTGGCCGCACGTCTGTAGAGCCCCTTCCTCCCCCCTCCCCACGGCTCCCCCGGGCTGCATCAACATCTCTTTCCCCCGTCCACTCTGGTCCCGTCACCTTCCTTTTTCCTTTCATCGCTCTCTCCTTTTTTTTTTCTTTTAACAGGCGCTGAGGAAGCCTGCTACTGATTATTGCAGCAACCCCTCCAGGCAGTACGCCTCCCCGCCGTTCTCCCCCTGTTCCCCCGCGAACTGCCGGCACTTCGCTGGGCAGAAGCGAGGCACCCTCGCGATCATCCCCGCCGCGCTCCCCCCCTCCCACCCCCCTACCGCCTTTAGCCACAGCCGCCGCCGCCGCCCCCCTCCGCCAGATCACATGGCGCTCTGCTTGCGCGCGCACACAGCGCTGCTGCAGACCCCTTTATTCGAACTTCTCTCCTCTAAATTCTTGCACCCTTCCTGCTGCCCCTCTTTCATGTCAGACAGTTTCGGGCCCCTTTCCTTCCCCTTCCCCCAATCCAAGAACCTCAAAGCAAGGCAAAGTATGTGCCATCCACCTGTACACTTGCCGATAAGCAGATGCCACTCTCTAGTACGATGTGTAGTCACTGTCACAAGCGGCGCTAACAACCAACCTCGCGACCTGGCCGGTTGTTTGTTTACTTGGAATATAATATGTCTGCTGCTAGAGGAGTTGGTAATAATTCAATAAATATGATCGTAAATATTCACACATGATTCACAAACACCCGTCGGTTGTTTTGTATATCTCGTGTCAATGTTTCCGGGTTCAATTTCCAAAAAACAAAAAATGCATAGCTGTACCATAGCCATCGCCAATCGGCTCGAGACGAAGCCAAAGTCGCTTGTTATTTACAATCTCGGATGTGCGCGGTCCGGCGTGGTGCGGGCGTTCTCAGTTTTCTGTGCAAATTTACAGCTTTGTTCGTGTTGCTCGCGATTTATGTGCCTTGTGCGATACTTTACGACGAGCATCGAAGGTCAGGCATTGCAGTGCAGCAGGCGATACATCGAATTTATTGAAGGAGAAGCCATCATGAGCGCTCTTCGCCCGTGACATCCTTTGTTCCGCCGTGAGTGTGCGTGCACTGTGACCCCGCGGTAAACAAGCTTGCGAAGTGATGTGTGACCACACCTTGGCGAAATTTGTTGTCAACGCTTTGGAATCCGTCGTCAAGTCACGACGCTGGCACG
The DNA here is from genome assembly GCA_013339765.2 of Haemaphysalis longicornis. Classification (NCBI taxonomy): domain Eukaryota; kingdom Metazoa; phylum Arthropoda; class Arachnida; order Ixodida; family Ixodidae; genus Haemaphysalis; species Haemaphysalis longicornis. The sequence goes on along the minus strand of JABSTR010002775.1, from coordinate 27,947 downwards.
ATGTTGTTATATATACACAAGGTAAGTTCACTCTTTGCGGGCGCTCGTGCACATTTCGGCTGACGCATGGGATGGCGCCTCGCAGGCTTCGTGCACCCCCCCCCCCCCTTACCCGAGACTCCGTTAATTCCCTTCAGTGCGCCTCACAGTAATTGGGCTCGTGAGGCCGCCGTCGCGAACGTTCGCCTCACCGACCGAAAGCTCGGCAGCAAATTCAAGCGTCGTGAACTTGCCGTACTCGCTCTCTTACGCGCCCCGACAACGTACGCGTCGACCGGGTGCTGGCGGAGTGCTTGATTAGCGCGCATTGTGCTGTAAAAAAGTAGGCAGTATACAAGGATGGATGAGAAGTTAAAAGACACGAGAATTTACGATGCGAAGGGGGAGAAAATAATATCTAAGGGCAGGAAACGGTGCCAGGATGAAACTTATAACCGCGCGGGACGTAGTGAGAGTTCCGGCTGCAAGACAGGGCGCAGGCGAGCGAGTACGACAATATCCCGACTCCTGATTTTGTTGTCGAGCTTCAAGAGGACGGCACGCATATCGCGACAGTGGCAGCCAGGATCACAAATACTGGCTGGGTTTATGCATAAACCCTGCGGCGCACTCCAGGGTTTATGCATGACGTCTCGAGAGCGCCTTAACAGGTATCATGCCACCCCAGCCTGTGAAAAATACTGTATACAAGTGTAACAAATTGAAGGGGGAAGCTATTGTACCGGCCCTTCACATTTTCCCTTTCTTCCGCACTGCTGCATTGTTTTCGTGTATGCGTTATTTTTATGCATCCTAAGCTAAGGATCTAACCCAACCTGCGAAGGCTACTGTGTCGAGTGAATCAAACTGCAGACGCAGTTCCGCAACAGAACCTAGGAGACCTGTATTAGTTGTACTAAGTTTTCGAAAAAACAAGAAAGCACCGTGATTAAAGTAAAAGAGCAGTTTGACAAACGAGGTTAACGAAAATGACAAAAAAAATATTTGAAGGAGGCCGAATCAAACCAGTGCCTTTCAGAACAATGACAGGCACAAACACTGCGCCATGCAACCACACCTGACCGCTCTAGGCTGGGAGGCAGAACTACCAGTCACATAGAGGCCAGTGTGTTACTCAATTAGGAGAAATGGCGGCAAAATATCTTTACGAGCTAAAGTACTGGCTGCCGGCACTATATTCCCTTTCTAATTTGAATGATTGCTTGAAAAAAGAGTTCTGGGAGTGCAGGGCAGAGGCTCAGGTGCCCTGTGCCGAACGTTGCCTAAAACGTACTTCACTCTAGCTAAGAAACATATTGCCAAGGAATATAACAAACTCGTTGATTGCTTTTGAAAAATACAGAGAAGTATGTATTCACAGAACTAGCATTTGAACCCACAGTGTCTTTACACAAGTCTGATGCATTACCTTGACACACTGAAGGCAAGCAGACACTTGGCTGAAAATGCAGATGGAAATGGTGTGTTGTGAGTGTAGTCGTTGCAAATAAACTACACAATACTGTCATATGTTCGTCTTCTACCATAAAGCGCCAATTCTGTGCATGTATCTTTCCGTGAATTTCTTATTAGCAGTTTCTTGCCTTAGGTGGTAGGGAACTTGTGCTAGAACCAGGCACAGGTGTCAAACTTGGACACCTGAATACCAGCTTTGACGTAAGCACTTGTTCAACTTGCTAGCAATAACTGAAATCTGCCATTGCTTGTAATCACAACCTGCTGACCGGCTTTATCGGCACAATGTTGAATAAGTTGGACTGAATGTGGTCAGTATAGCAATATCACTGAGAGCATGTTGGCTTAACGTGGCATCAGACACGCTACTAACACTAGACTGTCATTGAGTGCAGGCTTAGCCAATGACTTGTGACAGATTTTCTGCCTCTAGGAATGACCCAAATGATTGGTCAGCACGATATCACTAAATTGTTTTTTGCTTCAAGGCCCGGCACCATACACAGCGCTTCTCACGGCAAAAGTAGGTGCCGAAGCCAAGGCGAAGAGCAAATTAAGAAAAGGGAAAATAAACGTGTTTATTAGGCCGTGCATGCTCACATGCTACCGGTCTCAAACCAGGTGCTATAAGCAGATGTTGCGTGTGCAGTCTCGAGCAACCCACTCGAGAGAAGTGTTTTACTGGCTGTACATCCCTGTTTATAGCAATTGTAATGATGTGTTATTTTCCGTCACTTATCTTCATTGCAGTTCACAAGGGGTGCTGCTAGCCAGTTTTTGTGTACTTTAATCTCATTTCTTTGCCATTTTTATTTTTTGTTTTTCGGTCAAACATTCTGCTGTGCGGAACAAGCTAAACTTCCCTTCTCTAGAGGGAGGAAGCGCCTGTGACTGGCTGGGAGTACAGAGTGATTTAGTGCACCACTTGGGTAGTGGCCACCAGCTTCAGGAGAGGGAAAGGAAATGGAGGGGTTTTGGCAAATGGTGATGACGCACAAGTCAGCCATAGACAGCTTCTCTTCAAAAACTGATTTTGCTGTAGGCACAGAAATTCCGCGCTTGTAGTTAACCACAAATTTACTGCTGCAATTTGTGTGTTCAAGTGCATGCCAAGTTTGTGACATTCATCGAATTTTATTTTGCAGCATATACAAGCACGGAGAATAAGGTCGACCTAATACGACTGAAGGCGAGCCGGTCATCACTTCTATCTCGGGAGATGGAGTAAGCCTGCTGCAGCGAGTCACAACGTCATGTGTACCGCTAGCAAAAATAAAGTAAGCTTGTGTGTCCGAAAAACAGTGGCCACGTGACATTTGTTTGCATGTTTTATCACAGATCTACATGAAATGCACACATTCAATCATTCTTTTTCCGGTTTCTTCCCACACACAGGAATAAAGCCGTGTTCTGTACAGATATTACATTACCTTCAAGTTTGGTTAGTTACCTTTATTGGGTCTCAATAAGTACCTAATAAAATTATTTTAAAACTCAATAAAATGGGCAAAGTATATTCAATTCAAACTGTATAGGGAACCTATATAGAAACTCAATAGAGTTAATCTATTCAGTTTGAACAAGTACTCGACAGAAAAATTCTTTTGAAACTTAACAGAGGTAATCTATCAAGTTTCGATAAGTACTCGATAGAAAAAGTCTTTTGAAACTCAATAAAAAGTTTTATGCATATTCAATGTAAACTCTATAGGTAACTTTAATAGAAACTTAATGTAGTTATTCTATCGAGTTTCAATAACTACTCGATAGAAAAAGTCTATTGAAACTCTTCGTCCCATTTCAATAGGAACGCGGTGGCCAAATAACTTTTGAAACTCTATAGGCAGAGTCAATAGAAACTTAAAAAGAAATCGTTAGGTTCTTTCGACAAAATTAAAAAAACTTTCAAAAGCATCACAATAAAATTTTTTGTAAGGGCAGTGGTAGCACAGAGGACGATTATCCGGGGTTCGCCTTACGTCCGTCTTCCCTGGCGCCTGGTTTCGGACTAGGGGGGTCGGGCGGGCGGTAGTGGGCGGTAGTACAGTGGGGCCTATTGATGACGTGTTGGAGCAGGGCGGGTAGAACGAATAGCCGCGGACTGCGTCATAGCTTGTGGCTCGCGGGGCACTTCGGATGGTGTAGAAGTTCCCAAAGTGTGGTGAACTTCTTCCAGATCACGTCAGTCAGGCAAGCGGCTTGGGGTTGTGGCGTCGCCGGGAAATCCCTTACCCCTTCATAGTTAGTCTCGCGTGCTGTGTCGGAGCTAATCGCCCTGGCACCGATCGTATCCGAAACGATTGCATTGGCTGGGCGGTCATACTGCCTCGTTCGAACTTCAAGCGCCTTTTCCACCGCGGCCGCCTCGGACGCGAATTAAGCCACCTTCTTAAGAGGGTTGCGGAAACACAAGCAAAAAGCTCTTGCGTTACCCCTCACATCAGAAACCTTAGTTTTTTTCTTAGTTTCTTAGCTCTGCATGGCGAAACAATGTCTTCATCTCCTCAACAAATATCACTACCCCTTCATTGTGGTGTTGTGTGCGCAATTTCTAGCAAACGTTCGGCTCGCTCCGTTCGCACTACGGTGGCTAAAGTTTTTAACAACTCGCTTTTAAAGAAAGTCCAGCCAGTCATGGAGCTTTCATCTTTCTCGAAGCAATGTCGAACTGCATCCTCCAAATAGAAGAACATGCGGCAAAACGTTTCTTCGTCGTCCCACCTGTTAAAGAACCGGACGTGCTGAACTTTCTCCAACCAGTCCTCAGGATCTTCACCGGGGGATCCTCGGAACGTTGGTGGTTCCCGGGGCTGTGGCAGGATGACGGGAGGAGTGGGTAGTTGCACCATGGTGTTGGTTGCAGCGGTCTTTCTCTTGGTTGGTACTGGTAGGAGACCAAACTCGGCTGGTAAACCTTGAAGTCAGCGGCTTGCTCGGCTTGGGTTAGCTTTTCGTTTTCCCGAAGGCGTAGGGAGCATAAAGGGTGCGTACCCAGCCCCTCCACACATGTCACGTAGGCGAAGACTACGCAGTTGACTCGAAGGTAAAAGAAGTCTATTGGGGCGAACTTGTGCTCCCTTAACAACTCAAAGAATAAAGGCGGCGAAGCAGCAGTCTAGAAAGTGACGTGTGTAGCGAGTGTCGGCGAATCCAATACCGGGCGTATGCTCTGTGGGCATTTATCTCTTGGAAAGAGTTTATCTCGAACCGTCGAAATGCACCCAGAACACTGTAGAGCAAAGATTATTCTAGGCTGGTGACTTTATTTCGAAACACTCTCCCTATCAAAGGAGATAACACCTGCGGCATAAAAATAAACAATACAGGACGGACTTCACTTGGCCCAAGGATACCTCAGATAACGCAGAGGCAAAAAGAAAACATAAATTAACGAACCCAATCCATGGTTCGCGGCAATATATATATATATATAGGACAGAAAATAGGGGTTGGCAGTCAAGAAAACCTTGGAAAGCAAAGGGGAGGTTGTGGTGGGTCATAGAAAGAGATGAAGAATTTTTTGAGACGAAAAGAAAGTGGTTTTCACCACTTTCTTTGCGTCTCAAAATACCCGAGGAAGTTGTGGGGAAACATCCCCGCCGGTAGCGTAGTGGTCATTGCACCAGACCGGTATTCTGGAGGTCGTGGGTTCGTATCCCACCCGGCGGGCATTTTTTCACCACTTTCTTTCTACATATATACATAGCAAGTCCCACTATAACTACAGTATCGCTACGTTTCGTCTTCTGAGAGTGGAAGGACCCTGAATTTGTTACGCATAAAAGAAGTTTCGAATATGTGCCAAATATAAAGAGTTTTTCTTACCCAGCTCGCACTCCCGCTATAATCGTGGCAAAGATAAGAAACACAACTAGTGTCTTCATGCTTATAGAATGTTCCAACGACGCACGCTCTAGCGGTACACGTCAACTGTGAAGACAAATACATCATGCATTTATGTTTAAGAACTAAGCAACCAAACAATAAGCTTAAAAATTGCCCAAGAAGGAGAACAATCGCGCATTCACTTTTAAGAATAACCTTGGATTACGTCGGCTTCTTCTTGCCTAAAAGCAGAATGAGTGTTGTCTGCGTATGACATAGCATACAATTCCTGAAAATAGGAAAGAAAATGTACTGAAGTAACAAGCTTCAGTTCTTTTTTTCATAGTTGTTTGTTCCTGTATTAGAATCGCATGTGTCTGTGAGAATTCGTAGAGACGGTAGGTGTATTCGTTGTGGTTTATATGTCGAAATCTGGAAACAGGTTCCTTTACCATTTTTGTGAAATGCGTCTCGTTAAAGCCTAATTTTTTCATGTAATTTGTAGCGAATGAAAAATAAAAAGATCGAAAACTAATATGGCATTTTTATTAACGACGTTTCACAACCGCAGAACTCTAAGCTTCAAGCTGCACAACGTAAACGTTCGCAGCGGTGCGCTATTTGAACAAACAATTTGATGAACTTCATGCGACGTGACTTGCCTTTAAGAAGCGCTCTAGATTACCAAATACGTCGCATTACATCAACGCTGGGATGACTGGTGAACGTTTCATTAGCTTTTACAAGGCTTTCTCGCCTCTCTTTCAGGTGGTAATTTGTGATGAATTGCGTGGGGACAGCGTGTTGTTGGATTGTTTGAAGCGGACATACATACCATGGCAAAAAGGTGCCACCGGAGTTCTGCTCCCATCTTGGCTTTCTCGAATACCTACTGGAAGCCTCGGAGATTACCTCGCAAGCCCATTAGAGTTAGGAGGAGCATCGCAGTGAACACGCAGTTCACCATGTAAATGTTTCGCTTTCCCGCAGAATAATAAATACGTATGCAGAAGTCGGCTCCGTGGAGCGATCTGACTTGCCCATGGTAACTTTAACCACAGCCTCAGTTTCCTAAACAAACAAGTTGCACGTACCCAAATGCGTTTGCAATTTGTAAAGATATTACAGAGCGCAACCCTAGCGTAGCAACGGTGAAACTACAAATGTAAAGGAAGCAGTAGCTATAGGGGGTTTAATGTTGACGAAAAGGTGTCGAAGATTTCTGCAGAGAAGTGTTGAGCACCGAGCGCTGTGTCACGCGTTCTGCGGTATATATTTTTAATAAATCTTCACTAGCCTCCCAGGAAGACTAGGAAAAAGTTTCGTCGTTATTTTGCTGTGCTGTGCGCCAAAAAAAAGATCACCTCGGACTCTCCGGCCATTTTTGCGAGAGCACGCGCAAGTTATAAAGTTTGAATTAACAGTGCAGTCGTGTGAAACTAAACCCTGAAAACATACCAGTAAAACCCAACAGCGTTAACGCCAATAATTATATACACGCGACGGTTGATATTTCGGAATTCGCGGGGAAGGTAAATAAGTTTGAGCTATCGAATATCCTACCGCAACTAATCCTAAAAAATCGTTTTATTTACTCTTTAGGGCCTTTGGCGATGAAAGAAGTTGTCGATGCGTTTCTGTGCGCACTTCCGCTAACGTGCAACCATGTCCGCCCGGATCTTTACCAGTGCGATAGGATCTCTGTAAGCTCATGAAACAACCGAGAAGCTTGAGTCAGGTTCGTATGTGACGGCTGCGGTGCACACGGCGCATCTTCATCCCAGTCAGGGTCGGTGTTTAGTGAAAAGACGCGGCGCGTAGCGCGGACGCCGCTAGCCGGGCCGAATGTGGGCGTGAAGCCCGCGAAGGATGAACCAACCACGCGCAGTTAACGAACAGCAAAATGCCCCGTTTAATGCACACCAACGCTTTTATACAGAGTGGGGGCGCCACCTCCAAGTTACTCCAATCATCAGGTGGCGTCCTCTACATCGCTCCTTCTGGAGGTCTCAAAAACAAGTTCTACAAAACAGCACCACCAAGAAACAGTCCTTGCAGCAGTTTCACAAACCCAGTCTTCGATGTGGCACCATGCGCTGGCGTGGCGCCGGCCTAGAAGCACGCGCAGCCACGCGTGGTCTGGCGATCCTGCAGCAGGTGTAGGAGATGGAGAGACCAAAGTGTTACCAGCTGCTGCCAGCTGTGGCCCGTGAGACGGCACTCTGATTGCAGATGTCGGGGCCGCAGGGTTGGGGCTTTTCATGTCAGCTGAGGGGGCTGACTGAGTATTGCTGCAGGGGAAAAGATGTCTACGATCTCGCACTAGTACAAAACTGGGTGTCTGGACGGCGTACTAGCGGGGCCTCTGAGCTAGGCTTAGGACCGTCACCCTTGACCTCGTGTCGCGCACCCATACTTCCTCTCCATCGTCGAGAGCACGAAGGTCGTGAACTGCGTTTCGGTTTTTGTTTTGCAGTCTTTGTTCTCTTCGTCTCCGGGCGGAATTTCTCTCATTGAATTCTTTCAATTGGGGCCAATCTGGAACAAGGCTTTGAGCCGTGACTGGCACACCAGTTCCCAGAGGGCGTTCCATGAGCCGAGCTGTAGCCATGCACACCGGGAGTGTTGCGGTATGCTAGCAGAGCCAGAAACGGGTCTATGGCCTTCAGAACAAACTCCTTGATTGGGCGAACCATCCGCTCTGCTTCGCCGTCTGACAGCGGATAGCGTGGACTGCTCGTGACATGTGTGAAATGGTAGGTCTGCCCGAAGTCCTCAAAAGTTTTACAGCAAAACTGTGGTCCATTGTCGCTGACGACAGTCACCGGGCTCTTTATTACAACGAGCTCTTTATTACAAAAATAACGTCATCCGCAAAAGTGGACAGGAGTGTGATGACCTCGGAGTACCGAGAATGGTAGTCGACAACCACAAGGAACTCTTGATTAGCAAAATGAAACAAGACTATGGCCACCCTCTCCCACGGAGCTGATGGTGTCTCTGTCGGAATTATGGGCACACAGCGTTGAACGCGTGTAGAAGCCCATGCTGGGTAGTTCTCTACGGCTGCTTTAACCTGGCTGCTGAGACCGGGCCATCAAACAGAGTCTCTGGTGGTACCACAGAGTGCAATTGGCAGTGCCCAGAGCAGTCAAAATTACCGAGCCTGTCCGATTTTTCGGTGGTACTTTATCGTTCACAACTGTAATAGACGCGAGCATTTGTAATTTATTCAAGCTTAATAGAACATTAGTCCTCATTAAAGGTTACCAAAGACATTGAATTAAACTTTGCCATCGTCTACATGGTTACACGCTGTTGCTGCTAAACCTGACAGTTAAAATGCCAAAACAGGTATCCATGGGCTATGCACATAAGATATTTACCAGAAACGCATGAAATGGAGCTTTGCGCTTCAAGCGTGGCTATTTCAACCTGCTAACCCGAATACGGCCTGGAGGCTTTGTTTTCTTTTTTTGCGTCTGTCGTTTAAAGGAGAAATACCTTGAGTAGCTCTCACCCTGTTCTCTGTGTACTTGTAGAATACATCACTTGCACAAGATGTCACCACTGCAAAACAAATGCCCTGTTGTCAGCTTTTGCAGCGCAATTCGAGAAAAGATAGGAAGCTAACTTTACTATTTTCACCGCGCTTTTAAACGATAGCATGACAACTACAGTAACGCCAATTCAATCTATTTATTTGATTGTTGATTAATCCAGTAAAGTACGCGTGGCACCTACGGGGTATTGGTGATTACAGCATATCACTGTGTTTTCAAAATACAGGTGGTGCAGCTGGGAAGTGGCACGATTCTCAGCAGTGGGGGACCTCTATACGCCATTACTCGCAACACACTCATCGGTGCACCCAATGCATTCGCATTTCTGTACGATTTTCTTCGGGGAGGTGCGGGGGAATTTTTCTAACTATGTATTAGCGTGCTGCCCAGTGCCCCGCACTGTATATTCGCCAGCGAGCATATAGGGATGTAAACCGAAACTTTTTGAAAATGGAGCTCCTGAAAAAACCGTGTTTGCCAACAAAAATTACCCAAAAGGCGAGCTTTCCTACATTATCTAATAAAGATGATGATTATGACGATGACGACGATGATTATAATTACATTCAAGTGGTTGGCCCGTCCCCACTCTGGGGGATTGGTCAGAGAAAAAGTGTTGAGTGTACACCTGTGCTTGATGTGCCTTTGTTGAAACTGATCGTTCAAGTTCGCTTTCTAGCAGTTTGCTTGGGCCACAGTAATTTTAATTTTGCGTTTCGCTTTCAGCTAGAGAAATCTTCGCGCTTCAACTATCTTTCACTTCCGCGGCGGTCATCATCATCCTCTCAGAAAGGTGGCATTGTGGCGTGGTAAAGGCAAAGATAGCTTCGCTATAAAATCCAAACTGCATCGGCCATGTGGAATTGGCGCAATCGGATAGACGTTAGCTTCATAACGCGAAAGGCCCAGGTTGGATTCCGAACACGAGAAGCGTCTTTTTCATGATTGAGCTTGGCAAGATATGCCTTTTTGTAGGGCATTTTACCAGGCGTCGGTGGCCAGCCATTACTGAGGCACACAAAGCTTTACTCTAATATCAACCCTCCACCTGCGACCTTCGTTAGAAAACAGTGCCAAAACGGGAATGAAATGTAGTGCTGTGTTTCTTTCTTTTGTTAATAAGTGCATTTTGTGTCGATGATTCCCCAAGTTTCAACATTGACCAACCACCCACTTCCCTACTTTGAGGCAAAGCGCTATGTAGTAGTGCGAAAGCTGGAATAAACACAACCAGGAGAGGTCTTGTTGTAACTAGGTACAAAAATATTGTTACAGACAAGTCCGCAAAAGCGACTCGCTGGCTGACAGGGTAATTGCTCAGCATTCAAGTGAAACAGCTGTGACTACCGACCTAACGTCTGCAATAGACAGGTGCACCAAGGTATGATTGTTCATTTCTAAATATTAACACAACATTGGTGTTGAATAATCTGCACTACTGAGTTTGCCTTATTGTGTTCTGTTATATCTCTTGCACCTAAAAAAATTTCTAAACGAGTAATCACGGTTTCTTAAAATTTCGAAGGCAACAAGTTTAATATGGCCCAGGGTTGAATATGTATTAGCGATCACATAAATATTTGTGTTCGGCGGAAGTGCCGATACCTTTTCATATACAGGGTGTCCCAGCTATCATGCACCAAGATTTAAAAAAAGAGTAATGGCGTAACTCGAAGAAAAACTAGTGCCTAATGTTTGCAGTACTGTGGAGAAGCGGCCAGCAATTTTTTCGTTAATGAGACTTAACTAATTAATTGTAATTAATTATCTAACTCCAGAAGTACTGTCCTAATCACTAAAGTGTCAATGAGGCACTTGTAGGCACCCACGAGGGGCATCTAACTGCGGTATTTTCAGCGACGAACTATTTGCGTACTCATTTATTCTGACTGATAAAGAAAACCCGCGAAATATGAAAAATACCACGTGACGGCGCCTCCGCGCGCATTAGCGCGCACCGTAAAGCAATGCCCTCAAACAGGCTGCCTCTGAGTTAGCCAGAATGAAATAACAAAAGAAAGAAAGAAAAATCGCGACCGAGTTTCTGCCTTATCTGCACACGCGCCCCGCGGATTTGCTGGTGCTCCTTCCATGCATGCCATTATCAAGGTGATGCGTTGTCTCGTCAGGCGGGTGACAGGCGAAGCAGTTGCTTTCAATCAGCTTATTTGGGGACGCTACTTTACAATGCGCGCGAAAGCGCCGTCCGTGGTATTTTTCATATTTCGCGGGTTTTCTTTATCAGTCAGAATAAATGAGTACGTAATTAGTTCGTCGCTGAAAATACCGCAGTTAGATGCCCCTCGTGGGTGCCTACAAGTGCCTCATTGACACTTCAGTGATTAGGACAGTACTTCTCGAGTTAGATAATTAATTACAGTTAATTAGTTAAGTATTATTAATGAAAAAATTACTATCCGCTTCTCCACAGTACTGCAAACATTAGGCACTGTTTTCTTCGCGTAACGCCATTGCTCTTTTTTTAAATCTTGGTGCATGATAGCTGGGACACCCTGTATATCAAAATTACAAACAGGAACACTAAAGCGAGTTGATTATTTTTAAAACGTAATTATTGACATTTTCTGTATACAGGTTTTCTACAGTCGCTCAATATTTCTGTCATAAAGCATCCGCTAAAACTTTCCCATTAACAAGAGAATGTACGCAGAGGCAATCGTATTCAACTTCATTTATTTATATTCCTTATTACATTTTGTTGACTGCGGAAGAACAGGGTTAATACAGTGGCCTTACCGTCTCGGGCTAGACTATCGAATAGTACGTGCGGCTCGTTGACCACGTGGGCCAACGTACCTAGGACAGCCATGGAAGTTTCGGTGATACGAGAACCCTGTAGACAGTATTTCCGAAGCACAGCCGTTTGTTTGGGATCTCAAAAGACATGCCAGAATGACGCCCCACGGCGTTCAGAATTGACAGCATCAGGTCGCAATCGCAACGGCAGGCATGGGTGGCGCCCGACAAATTCAGTCAACCTTAGTTCTGTCGCGTATGTCCGCTCTGATCGCTGTGTTCAGCTGATTTCTCGCGCCAAGATTTTCGGATTCCCAATTAGCGTACGAGTAGTAAAAAATAATTATTTTAGAAAATATAAGGGTGAAGGCGAGAGGTTAAAATGGTTAGGGAGACTTGTGAGTAGGGCCAATAGTCGAAGGATCCATATTCACCAGCTACCTGCCTTGGTCTTCGGGCAAAGTTTACCTTGTCTTCTAAGCTTGAGGTGGCCAAAACTGCCTCCCATATCTCTAGTAGGGGTGCTGTTGTTTGTCTGGGGCCATAGGGTACGGCGCTCTCAGTTGCCGTGGAAAAGCATGGACGTTTCTTTGCACTGCTTGCAGTGTTTTGTATGTAATTGCAAACATCGGCACTAAGCGTGACTTGCGGATAAAGGTATTTTTTATTCGCAGTAGTGTTTGTGAGTCCTGTGGGCTAAGCCCTTTGCGAGGAGATGGAAAAGTCTGCCGGTTCTGTGCGACTTTCGCAAGATATGCCGTCGTTAGCAGTTGTCAAAGCCAATCGGAAATAATGGCAGAAGGTAATTCTTTTTGGAAATGGGTAGCAGGAGGGGACATTAAAAACGGCATTATTGAACGCGCATCACACTGAAATTGAAGTCGAAATGATAGCAGAGTTTGAGTTTTATAAAATCTCCTAATATAAGATTGATGTAAGGTGTTTTTTATTTTTTAGAGACATCTCCGTGCGAAGCACTTTCTTGCACTATAAAATTCGGCAACGTAAGGGAACTGACGGGCTGTTTCAAAACCCTGAAACTTACAACGCTACTGGACGAAGGACATCCCTCGACATCCATTAGGGTGGTGATTTTTCTTTTTTTGTGTCTAGAGTATGATTGTAGTGTTTGAGAGTAAATATTTTAAGGCCGTTATTGCTGTTATAATGAGCTGTACGGCAGGTTGTACGTATATAGAATGGCAACGTTAAGTTGAGTGCACAAATTTGCACATTTAGAATTTGTTTTTTAACACTATAGGTACAAAACGTTTTTTTTAAATTATATGTATCAATGCCGTAAAAGAATTACATTTAATGCTCCTGTAAACCTATGACTCACATCTGCAATTAAATTTTCAGTGTACAGAAAACCTTTTTGACAGACACTCAGTGATTAGTAAATATAGTGATATAACTCAAACAGCTTAAAATTAACCAACTCGTTGCATTCACCTAAATATTTCATCTGAGTTACTGAAAATACCGAGTTACAAAAGCGCGTTCCCTTAAAATCACGTTCGACAGAGGCGTAACGTTCTGAATTTGTGATGATGTATAGGCATGCATTCCCGCAGTAATTGTGTAGTGGCGGGGTTTTTCATCCTGACCGACACCACGTACACACCTAATTGTATTCGGACTGAAAAGACGTGCAATTAGGTGTAAAATGGGTTGAATGTCCGGCGAACTCCTCTATTTGTAGTTTGTCAGTACAAGAAAAATTGCTGTTGAGCACCAAGGTTATTACTTTTTTGAAATATTTTTATTACAACTATTCATTTGGTTTTCGCTTTTAGTACCCCTACATCATTATACCATTTGTAGTTGGAAGAAGAGTTCACCGTTCTATAGGGAAGCTTTCTATCACATCCCCCCAAGGGTTCTGTCACGACCATTTGTGTCAACAGAAAATACTCGCGAACAAATAAAAGTAAATGGCACCGACAGGAGCCGAACCTGGAACGAATAGAGAGACGCAGCGAGAGCACTTTGTCTTACCAATTGGGCTATGAGCCCACGCGGTCACGGAGGACACCGACGATACACTCACTAAGCACATCTGCGGGTTTATAGCTTGCTTTTTCGCTGAATACCACGTGATAGCATCACGCGACATCTCGCGCCACTGTGCGCTTTGCCCACAGCACGTTTAGCAGCCGCGTGGTGTGACTTGCGCATGCGCTGGGAGTTCTAAAAATTAAAGAAAGCTGACACGAACGCAAAGCATCTCACTTCTCTGCTGAGGCCGAGGACACGGGTATGATTCCCGGCCGCGGCGGCAGCTTTTCTGATGGAGGCGAAAAGAAAAACGCCCCCTGTGTTGGAGATTGCGGCGCACGTATAGATCCCCAAGTGGTCAAAATTAATCCAAAGCACTCCACTACGGCGCGCTTCGTTGCCCGTGAAGGGTAGGCGTATTAAACCCCCATACCCAAATTAATCTCACTTCCTCTTTCGCAGCCGATCTCGTTGCCTCCGTCGGCGGCGGCAGAGACGGAGAAGTGAGATTGTCCAACACCTGGTCTGAGCTTTCTTTAATTTTATAAAAAAACGTTTTCAGTTATGTGCCTTACCAATACACCTCATCCAACCACCGTTCGTGAATCATGCATTGATTTAACCTTAGCAAAAATATTTATTTGAAGTAATAAAGGATGTGGTAAAGTGCATGTCACCTGTCTTTGGTTTAGCTCCTTGTTGAGCCACGTGTGCGAATTCTAGTGACGTCGCATAGGTAATCGTTGTAAGTGCCATTTACGCTTCGCTTTCCAACCACGTTCATAGGGTGTATTGACACACCTTTTTTCTTCTGCCCACGTGTAAGTGATGTATGCACGGGCGATTTAAACTTGAAGTTATCCAGTATGACAATAGTTCGATTTTAGAATGCGAAGATTTCGCAGAACGCAATGACACCACTGCGACACAGAAATATCCTTCTTTTAGGCTTTCCTGTGCTGTTGTGTTTTTGTGTAACATTTTTTTCTAGAAGCCCATTCAATGGCTTCTGCATGTGCATCAGCAGTTTACTTATACATTTGGATGATGACAGGAACTTTCTGTCAGAGCAATTCGCCAAACAATAAAAATACAAGATGTGAGTTGTAAGTCACGTTGTGTAGGATTTTGTGCTCAAGAACTGGTTTCAATAAAAAGGCTACCCAATTACAGTAGTGTGGTGATTGTGCTTTCATCGCAAGAAAAACGTTGCCCTTTTTTTTTCGCGCCTGTTTCTACTGTAAGAGGCCGAAATGTGACCTGCACCCAACGAGGTGGCTTGTTCTGCCAAGTCCCGGGGTGCGGGTTCAATCAAGGCCGCGGCTGCTGCCTTTAAGATGGAGCCCCAAGGCAAAAATTCCCGCGAGTTGAGATGTCGTCACACTGTTCATATTACCAGGAGGTCAATATTATTCCGGAGGGCTCCACTACTGTGCACCTCATAGTCGAAGTGTTGCTTTCAGGCGTTAAATTGCATAATCATCGAAATTTGCCTGCACCTAACTATGCTTTTGCTAGGCCATAAATGCATAGTATGCAGCATCCCCGGCAATAATAGTCCGCGGGGGATGCTCTTAACAATACCGAGATGTGGCAAGAACTGGAAGGGTTGAGAAAGTAATGAAGTTTTTTTTGTTTATCGCCACTTCCGCAAAAACCTAGCAGCTGTAGGTGGACACTCGGAGACTTAAACAGAATGACGGACGCACGAGTTCCATTACTCCAACACCACGATGCGGTAGGAATGGAATACCACACAATGCACTCACAATGCTTGGTGCGGCAAGCAATAGGTGGTGTGAAGAACAATTTGCCAGCTTTTACGGCAGCGGCACCACTACAATTCTAACTCGCCACTATAGGAACACCCCAGAAACGCTTTACATGATTTCAATAACGGCAACTGATAGGGTGATAAACAATTTCGAAGGCGTCATTTTTCGCATTGTTTAAAGTTTAGCGCATATTCGGGTGAACTTGCCGGCGAAAACCAGCACGTGGTCATGACATTTATTTTGTTAGATCGCCATCTTTTGATACTTGAGAAGAGAACAAGCGGGGGCTGCTTACCACAGAATTACCGCGATGAAAACAGCTGCAACGGTTTGCTTGGGCCCGATAGGCCTTACCTAGTGTCACTAGATAGTTTATCTACACTCTTAATCTAGATCCACATAAGATGCACTTAGTAAGTGCGACGTTTTGGAAAAAAGTTCCAGTTGTATATTTGGAACCGTGTTCCACATACCCTGATAAAGTAAGTCGAACAGGGAACCAGTTTATAAGTCGAACAGAGAACCAGTTATTTTTGCAAGAAAGTGATGTGGAACGGCGTTCCAAGTAAAAATATACGGATCACTGTTCTATATAAAAAGGTAGTTCTCAGTTGCTCTAGCACGGATCCACGTAAAATGATTATGGATTTATCCGGTGCGCTGGTCCAGGTACCTTCAGACCAGCTTTTATAAAAAACGCGGTGTTTCAATCGATGTTTGGAAGCTGTCTATGGGACTCCAGTTTCCAATATTTATGTTTCCTGTGGGTATGCAACGAGGTCATATGCCAGGATGGCGAATGCATTGGTACCAGGAGGAAATCTCAACCACTATTTTAATACAGCTTTGAGATATGGCCCGAAGTGATACCAACAACTGGACAGCAGAAACAGCCACAGCAGGAGGGTGCCTGCCAGTTCCCAACGGTTGCCTATTGTTGTACAGTTCTATATAAATGTTGGTCTGAGGCACCTAGAGCGGCCCACGGCGTTTTTGGCTTCACTCGCAGACTCTTGTTCTAGCTTTTAGCTGCATGAAAAAGAACCAAGATACTTGCATTAACATAGATACGCAACCCCCTATCGACACTCATACACTGCTTTTAAACATACAACTTTATTGGGTGGTAGTATACGTGCATTTCAAATATGGATAGATGTTTATTTTAAATTTCTGAGAAAATGACCAACGTACAGGGAATAGATACCATGAAGATAGCACTATACTATAAATGGCATTTTTACATATTTCCCTTTGCACAAAAACTTGAGTAACATAGGGGGTTTTTGGGGCAACTCTGTCACATACAAACATACTTGTGCATATACCGCGGCCCTGACAGAAATTATACAATCGTGAGGCTAAAATACGCTGCCTTATAAAAACAAATTAGGTAACTCAGAAGCTGAAATGCCTATTGCGGTTGCCATACCATGTTAATGCATCACTGTTAAAATTCAGTTTGCTATTTTATTTTAGGGAAAAATAGCAAGCCACACACGGTTGTACTATCACAAGACCTACAAGAATGTTGTGCAACAATTTAGGAAAATAATGCTCGAGCCGATATTGACGATAAAACATTGACACACGATAACTCACCAAAAGCATGTGGCAGTATACCACAACTAAAACAATATTATTAGAGAACCGTTTCCTGAAACCAGGCGTAAGTGTAACATCAAGCTAATTGTAGCCAAAACAGACTTCACAAGCGCACTGAAAGGGCCTTTCACTGAAGGACGTTACTTGTCCCGACAATTTGTAGTTGTAAAAAACAACTCACTCCAAAAAGTTCATAAAAGCGAGCATAAACCTTATGAAACGTTCCGAAATTTAAAATTTCTCGCAATTTCCCCAAGAACAAGTTAGACATCCTTAAGAACAAAACAAGTCAGCAGTTGAAACATAAAGGTGAGCAGTTTTACAAAACAAACTTGAAAGCATTTTTTCCATCCTCAAAATTTTACCTGACGTAAAATTCACAGTTGTGTTCAAAAGGAACGGTCCTATTTTGCTGTCAGTTTTGTTGCTGTCAGTGCACAGTGACCACAGCCCTGCTTTTGCCAAGAAAGAAATGCAACTTTGTTGAAAGTAGAAAAATACTTCAAAAGAAATACACACATTTTCAAACTTCTGGGGCATGGGTGTCAGCTCAGATACAGTATTAAAATTGATCAACAAAGCTCAAAGCCGTCTGCGCGAATAGGTACTGTCACTTTTGCATCCATGACCAGCAGCACCGCCATGACAAAAATTCTCATGACCTGCATTTGAATAATAAAGACATTAAAATCATGTGTCATTAACCACAATAAAGGGGTACTGACACAAACTTTGAAGGCAAGATAACTTCTTAGATAGATTAGTGTGAACACACATAGATCATCTGCCAAATATCAGCGGCCCACTACAGCCTAGAACATATTAAAAACCAATTTTAAAGTGTGCGAAACTTAACCGAGCAGCCAGTGGGACACCTTGCGCAATCGATATTCTTTCGATGTGGAGTAAATAAACAACATCCAAACAGGTCGCGAGTTCGTGTTGTCGGCTTCCGAACTGCCGGCGTTTTTCGCCCGCCGGTTCCCCGCTCCAATCGGAGGTCGGTGCTTTTGCTCTCGACCAACGGACGATTCGTTCATTGGCAGCGCAGGCTCCGGGATTTCATTGGCTCATCGGGCAGCTGGCCGCGACCTCCTACAGCGCTTCCAGACAATCTATTATTTTTATTGCTTTTAATAAAGCTGTATGCGAAAACGCGCCAGTAACACGAAAAGGGCAATGAGCAAGCCGCACGGTCGCTGTGCAGGTATGCCGGCGCAGGTAGCTCAAGAGATAGGTTGCTACCGCTGCCCCAAATGAGACTCAAGTCCCAAACAAGGCAGCACATACGAGAAAAGAGTTAATGATGCGTTGACGGATTGCATTAAAAATTGCCATCTGCACCGCTTACGACAGCAGTGGAAGATCCCCCTCACTGTCAAGCCTAAGCCATTTGTAGGTAGCGACCGGCCGGCTGTTCCCGCGCAGGTCTCCCCATCGACTCTATCGAGCGTCGAACGTCGTTCTCTAGCCGCGGCTGCAATTTGAACAAGCGGCACCTGCATCACCTCCACGTCGTTTTACTACAAAGCACTGGACATTACTGGACAATGGCTGGACATTACTAGCGTCCTTCCTGCCCTCCCCCTTCCCCTGCGGCTTCGGGACATCCTTTCTTAATAAAGTTTCATTCCTTCCTTTTTACAAAGCACTACATGTCTAATCCCACCACTTTTCATTCCGGTGTCATCTACTTACTCGGCGCGCTCTGGGGCTCCTCCTCACCACCACTGACACCTTTTTCAGAACTATTTGCCCCCTTGCCTCAACCTAGTTGCGCAGCCGGCAGATAACGGCGGTAGTGCGGCTATCACATGATTGCGAAAAATAATCAGAAGCACGGATTGGCGTTAAAAAATGCACTGACGATTACTACACTCCCTCATATGAAGTTTGTGCGCAGTGCGAGCTGCAGTATTCTCGGTCACGGTGCATTTCTGCTGCGTCTCAGGAAGTGTTCGCTTGATCAGCGAACGTGTGGCGGTGTGCGCTACCCTGCTGCTACCTCGCAGTGCGCCGCTGCTGCCGGCCAGCATGTTTGAAATCGGGTTTCAACGTTCCGCGCAAATGTAACGTGGTTCGGATTAGCCTCACACAAAGAGCCGCGAGCATGTTGCTGCATATCGTGTTCGAACCTACCGTGCAAACGTCATGTAGTTTGGATTACCGGATAATGGGAGAGCGTCTAGGGAAAGTGTCAGGGCGGTCCTTGGTGGCGATCCTTGGTGGCGATCCTTGGTGGCGGTCCTTGGTGGCGACACATGAAACATGTGTGAGAGAAAGGCAGTCAGAGAGATCACACCATAGCCGAACGGGTCGTACTCCACTTCACCCTTCGCTGGACGCTCCTCTCTGTTTTCTGTCTTTCGCCGCTGCCGCGTTCGTCACTCGGTTACGCGGTCATAAACAGACGCCGCTCCCGCAAAGCCCAGGTAACGGCTGCCAAAGGGCTGCCCCCTGAAACGACCGAAACCCGCAGTCACCGTTTTTACTCAAATTCACTTCGCCAAGTAGCTGCGAATCCTTCCCGGTGAAAGAGAAACTTGCCCAGTTAGAACGCCGCCTTGAGCCCATATTCCTTTTGCAGCTTGGAAGGCCTACGGAGCGACATTTTCGCGGGTGTCTTTCACGCCTAAGTATGTGCCATCACTGGTCGCCGGTTCATGCGTGCTCGGTTTGCGGGTAGAAAAGGCAGGCGTGCACGCACAGCTAGACTTCATGCCGCTACCGATGAAATGCCGGTTGTGCTGGTAGTAGATGCCGAAATTACAATGGCTCAATGCGGTTAGTCGGCTGTCCTCCTCAATCGAGTGGTTCGTGTGTGGTATGATGTGTTACACAGACATCTTACACCCACAATAAGATGCATACGAGGGGGAAGGAAATCGGACAGCCACATGTTTGTACGCGCGAAGAGAGCTCTTGGGCTTCCAGTTTTTAAATCGTTATGGGACGGATGCATGCCGTTCGTTTGTAGGAAGAAGAGCAAGAATCGAAGCGTTGGCCCGAACACAAGGGCGAATGGGGGCAAAAACAACAGAAAGCTGATGGAACCTCCGTTACTGCATGAAGTTCAGCTCGTAGAGTAGCGGCGAATCTTTCCAGATGAACAGCAAATTGCCCGCGTGGAACGCCGGCGTGAGCCAATATCACTTCTTCAGAGGGCTTTCAGGGGATATTTTCAACGGAGTCCGTCACTTCGAAGCACGCGCACATGACCGGTTGCCGGTTTATGCGTGCGCAAGGTTTATAGTGAGAATAGTGGAGGGGGAAGGAGGCGTGCACGCGCCGCTATAGTTTTCTGCCAGTACTGATGTATGGGATGTTCGCTGTGCTGGTGCGAGGTATTAAAAGCGGACATTAAATGACCATATGGGACCTGTCCGGAGTCATTCGTGGTAGAGCGGATTGGGTTTCTGTGTTAGGATATGTTCAGATTACCGACTCAAAACCCGCATCGTGACCTATCGACCTACAAAAAATGCCGTATTCCTCAGTTCGGTTGGCTGAGACGTTTAATGACGTCATTCTTTAGGGTATTACGACAGTTCGGCAACAGTCTGAACCCGGCCTCACACAAACAGTGAGATGCTTACGACGCGGGAGGGACACTGGCAGTTCCATATTTATCGGCAAGTACAAAGCTTGGATTCCTCAGAGATTCATTCAGCTAATTGGGTAAGAAATGCGCTTGATCGCAAATTACGACAAACGTGTTTTGTTTCGTGCACCCCATGGACTGCGTCCAGCTTTGCAAGTCATCCTTCTTCACAGAGCGGAAGGGCACTAATTTTTTTATTTAACCAGATGACGAGATCAGTACGTAGGGCATTCGCAGAAACTGCCGGCGACGCGGATTCGACAGGGCTACGGCAGCTCTGCTCTTTGACCCGACTGTCACGTGAAACGCTTTGTTTATACAAAATCCCGCGTTGCGCGGCAGCTGCTGAAACCAAAACTGCTACTTGCCGCATTAAAAACGTCTCTATTTAGGCAACCGTCCCCCGCTGAAATAAATGAGGTTTCCACAAGTGATTAGTAGGTCATTAGCTACTTATCGCAACAAAAAACCAAGATGCAAAGTATTTGTGTCACTGCCCCTTCAACAGAGTAGATTCAAAGGCAGACTGCACTTTGTGCTAATGATGAAAAAGCGTAAATAAAGGCACGACTTCAGTGTTAAGTTGACGTGCTTTTTGCATCTGCCACTATATTGTACCTCTACACCAGACCTGACTACTTCATGTCTTTGAAGACAGACTTTAACTTCTACCAATCTATACCTTTAAAAAGAAGTGCCCGATTGACTGAGTGACTGACTGACTGACTGACTCATCAACGCCCAGCCAAAACTGTTAGATCTAGAGACTTGATATTTCGCGAGTTCATTTGCGTCATTGAGTAGATGCTCACTAAGGCGTGTTTTTCAGAAATTGCACTTTAACTTAGGGAAAGGGCGAAATTGTGATTTCGCGAATTCGTCATTTTTTCGGTCACCCATTCACACATCGAAGCGCTTTTTGCTGATATAAGTAGCCCTTAAGAACATCTAAAAAGTAGTTTTTGGATTTCGCCCTAACGAGTTGATTCCGCATTCCGGAAATAAAATGGTGTTCCTAAAGATTCTCAAAGAAATCTTTCACTGATTGAGTTATTGAACTGATTTTGCTACATTATGCTACTCATACAAATGCACAGAAATGTTTTTATGAATTTCGCCCTGCGACGCCGCTAAAAGGGCCTAATTGTTTTTTTACAAATGACACGGCTGATGAACCAGAAAGGCCTAACAGGTTATGTACTGTAGCGGGTTGTTGCGAGTTGTAGCGACCGCAGTCTGCTGGTAGCGGGGCCGGTCGCCGTCGCTCCGTCGAGCCAGGACTAGGGGAGAGCTTAGAGCAAACTCAACGGGTTTATTTACATTTTTAAAGTGAGTTGTCGAGATGAAGACAGATCTTGGCGGGCCGCAGCACGCCCTTTTTGTTGACCCCCGATCCCTAGTTCCCTAGGTTGAAGATCCCCATACCAAACAATGCGGACCAATGGTGATGTGTAAGTTCCTCGCTGTGAAGCACCGCCCTCGAGTAGGGACACGCCTTTCAGGTATGTCGGCAGATGCACGGCACACACACACACACACACCCTTGCCACTCGTCAGGGGCCTGTAGTAGAGGGGAAGAACGGAAGACGCGCGGGCGCCGCGTATCCTTTTGCTGTCCGCCGCGCGCTGCGTTCCCAGGGAGCCTAACAGCACAGATTAACAAGGTTCGTGGAATCACTCCGAGAAGAGTTAATGGCTTGACCATTGCCACTGCCTTCTTCGCGGTGCTCCCGCCGCCACTGGGGTCCCATTGTCCGGTCGTCGCCGTCTGGGCTTTCACGCGCACACGCGTTCAGTTGCTTAGGCAGGGGGAAGAGCGGCGGCTCCTTAATCCCTTTGGGGCAACAACACTCAACACCGCTCAAAAGCCGCTGTCAATCAGTGGCCGCCGCCGCGTCTGGTCGGCCTCCTTTCGTTTCCGTCGACAAGCGGTGGGGTGGTCGACCGGCGGGCGACTGACCCGCGCAAACATGGCGCCAGTGAGTCATAACAGTACACGTCTAGCACAACTGCTCTTTCAAACGGTTACAGATTGCAAGGGCCATTCTGATTACGGTGTTGGAAGTCAACATTTCTGAAAATTTTAAAAATTCTTCCATGGAGAGAGTGTAAAGCGGTAAAATAGTTTTTCAGATATTAATTTATTTACCGCCCGCCATTTCAGCTATCGAACTGGTTTTTGTTGAGATAGGCAACTTACTCACGTACCTAAACACTGTTATGCAACATTTTTTAATGACACCCTCCCAATACAGGCAAGCGGGTTTCGGGAAAACACAGTGGTTTTACACATTTGTGAATAACCACCCAGCCAGTTGGTATCTCCCATTCGTTTTTTTTTAATGCTGCTCATTTAATTGCCAGAAAACCACTTTCAGGATTTTGTCCTAACATGCGGATAAGAAGGCCAACAAAAGTTTTTATTCTGCATCCTTTTGGACACAAAATTCACGTGAGTTTTCCCTCGTTCGCTAAGCGGTCACCATCTGATGACACCTTCGCCAACTACGCGTCTCCCGTAGGAGCCGGTGTCATCAATCTTAAATGTAAAAGAGAAGATTTAGCAGTAAAAAGCGCAAAGGTTAGCCCTCGGCATCTGTTGGACTTCCTGCAACCCCGCGCCTCTCGGAGCCCATGTTACTTATGATGAAACTGTACCGATGAGCATCGTTCATATCTTCTGAGATGGCACTTCCTACTAGGAAGAATACCCTCACCCAGCCAGCCTCCATCATGTGTTCCAAGCGCGAACTCCTCCCGAATTCAAGTAGTGTTTGCAACCTGGCACTCATCCTCATATCATATTGAGTGCAAGCAAACCAAGCTCCCCCTTCTTCAATACACGTTTCCCAACATTGAGCTGTGGGAGAACCTGGTGACTAACAGAGATCTGGATGACCAGACAATACTTCCTCCAGAGCGATGGGTGCCCGCTCATCACATGGCTTTGTGAAAATGGGAATCACTCCCATTTCGCCGGCTAAATAAAACTTTTTTCAATCACTGACTCACTCGCTCAAGCGCACGAGCTTGGTGCAATTTGTTTATTGAGAGCTGGAGTAAAACACGAGGGCCAGACGTTTCACATTACCACGACGCGCCTGCAGTTGGAGCTCATGTACTGACAGCAGGCCGACGCTCCCGAGTGTGTACCACTTCCCAATGAAGTAGCCTAATATGGCGACTAACAAATACCCATTGCTGTCCTTAATATAATGGCCCACCCGGGCACCGCCTGGTACTACCGCTAGTAATTTATAATCCCAAGTAAAGCTGGCCACTTCAATTATTTCAACAGAGACTCGAACCTAAATGACACCAGGCCACTGTCAAATAGCTCATGCTTTCCAAGAACTCCATACGAAAGTCCCAAGTACTCTCAATAGGCGCATAAGTAAAGGAAGATTAGGACTACATATGCGGCGAAGAGGATAACCACATTCTGAAGGGATAATGATCCCAGCGAATCCATCCTTGTGTTTATTGCGGACAATATATATGCTACCATTCTCTTCTCCCAGAATAACTGGGCCTCCAAAACACTTACTGGTCACTTCATGTACCCTTAAGGAAATACAAGACCATTTTGTTACACTGTGGCTTTAAAGGATTAAGCTGCTTAGGCTATTTCATCGCACAGCAATTGATTTAAATATCAGTGATTTCTTGGTTTCTTTTCTGGTAATGCTGCTAAAGGTACAAGTGTGCACAAAAAATATGAGCACATATATTAATGACATTGCTCTGATTCTGGCATGTGTTCCACTTTGCTGCCTCGGTGGCCTAAATATAAATCAGACTTTTTATCCCTCAGAGGTTTCGTTTATTACTCGAACGATATAATCAACTTTGAGTAGTACTTTTTATAGAACAGTTCAAAAAAATTTCTCTATACTATATAACGTGCTCTCTAGAATGCTGTAGTCAGGGTGACTTAATACAACTTACAGATAAGTAATGTTCAGCTTAACAACCCTCTTAAAATGGCATCCAACTACGTGTACTTAGTGCTCCCAGCACAATGAAATAAATGTCCAGTCATAGTTACATACATACCGTATACATACCGCAGTGGCAGAAATTTTATTTTATAGAGGTATTTCCACCTAAAATATTTCCCCCTCGTTATTTATGACCTGCATGGTAGCGTAGGGGAACGAAAGAAAAGTTGAGCTAACTAATGCTGAATTAGGCTGTTGCACAATGTTCTCATAAATCACAACTATAGCACATTGTATTGCAGACATCACTTTCCATGTTCTAAGGAATTCCCTTCAAAAAGGAATTAACCCTCATTTAGCCACGCGGCTTCGGTTCCCGGCCTCGGCGGCTGCTTTCTGATGGAGGCGAAAAGCAAAAACGCCCGTGTGTAGGAGATTGCAGAACACGTTAAAGATCCCGAGGTGGCCAAACTTAATCCGGAGCCCCCCAGTACGGCGCGCCTCAACGCCTGCGTTGAGTCGGCGCGTTGAACCCTACAATCAATCAATCAATCAATCAATCAATCAATCAATCAATCAATCAATCAATCAATCAATCAATCAATCAATCAATCAATCAATCAATCAATCAATCAATCAATCAATCAATCAATCAATCAATCAATCAATCAATAATTTAGCCACCTATGGTAATAAAATGCAGGCATTGCTGATTCCACACTTGTATTTGGGGGTATTATTGTTACAACGGGAGTGTTAAAGCGGGAAATTTAGATATTCAATTGCCATTGTCTTGTTGTGCCGCAAAAACCACATTGGGTGTCTTCCTGGTGCTGTCATAGCAAGCAACAGCTATCAAGGTGTAAGAGCCCAAATATTTCCAAAATAAATGCAAAATAAGGTTCTGTTTGATCATACGTTGCAATATCCTAAATAGGTTGAATGTGAAGGCAATGACCAACATTGCCGTTCACGCTGACGTTTAACAGAAAGATTTTATTACAATGAACGCTCCCACACACTCAGTATTGCAAAAATAGAAAGCCAGCTTACCCAACTAAAATTAAGATCTTAGTGTTTCCTCCAGGGCCGTTTCAAAGGGAACTTACAGGAAAGCTTTGCCAAAGTATTCTGAAATGTTCCTACTGTCCCCTTGAACTACAGGTGAAACTGTCACTGAAAGGATGTTTGAAACCATTATTTATAATGCAAATACCTGAAGACGCACTATCAAAGTCCCAAAAAAGGCAGGGCGCAGTTGTAGAATGCAGTGATTTCATCCCGTAGAAGAGCTGTATGTGTTGCCTTGTTGTGCGCATACACGTCCAAGAAGAGGTGTACGTACGACTAAAATGGCCATATACGCTCCTTGTTCCGTTGTTCTAAGCCTGTGTACGCGTTATTGCCTAGAAAGTAAACGGTACAGAAATGGCAGACAAGAAATTTAATGCTTTCCTTCACGCACGCAGCGCTACAAAATATTGAACAATGCCTGGTACGTTGTACGAAAATGAAACTTTTTTTACTGCACGAGTAATGTATCATGCACGAGGCAGGATGAGGCAGGCAGGCACGAGGCAGGCACGAGTAATGTAATGCACGAGTAATGTATAAAAATAGCCTAACGTACCTTAGACTCACCTTTCCTTTCGTCATGCCAGCTTGTGAATATCTAAACAATACGCACCATTCAAAAGGTACTCTCTTGCAGCTTATGGACTCCACAGTACATGCGTAATACGCCACACGCGCAACGACAACCCCTCAGCATGCCGAAGATGTCTTCAGTCAGAGCGAATTCCGCAGCCATGACTTCACAGGTTCCTGTAAATATAGTAAATAATTTGTTTTTATGTTTATTTTGCAGAGGAACAAAAATATTTGTCAAAAGCTATCAGTTGACAACTAAATGTTTACACAGTCAGCCATAGTCTGTTTCTGAACAGGTCACAGAGAATGAATACAGATTGCAGCCATCTGCTTTCACAGTATATCTTCTAAGTTCAACGAAGAATAGAAATGGAATAATGATTGGTGCTCATCGTGATGCAACAACTTTTCTCCTAAGTGTTTTAAAAATTACTCCTACTCTTAGGCGGCCACTGACATTGACGCGGTAAAATTGAAGTAATCGATTACTTTTAAACGCACTTTAAGATGTTAGAATTTCTAATATTAAGCACGTGAGAGTTATGGGCAATTATTCTGAAGTCTCAGGTTAACACTGACATAGAAAGCATGGCAATGGCGGCACACTTTCTGCGTGTTTTTATCGTTCTTTCCCTATACAAAAGGAACGTTTTGTTGCTACGCTGCTGCTAAGACAATCGCTGTCCCTTTTATTTCTCTACACATCAGGAAGCAAACTAAAGTTGATTAGTGTAAAGTTAACGTCTGAAATGAACAAATTTATTGGAAGAAACATGGGACAACTGCCTCACACACAGCACAAACCAAAGTAAGCAGTGCGGTCGCTAAAGCATTGAACGCACATCATTACGCGGAATAGCGTGACCTACCTCACACACTCTCCTCGGTGGATTCTACGTTTTGTGTGCGAAACATGCAAGGTCGAAGATTCTCCGCTTGTTTATCAGAGTAAATTTGTGATACTCAGCAGACCAACACAAGGCCGCAATTAACACGAAATTAAAAATAATATCCATAAATCTAAGGACGGACGGTCTGAAATATTTGCTTGAAAGTTGTTCAGCGTGTGCGCGCGCGACCATAGCGAGCGACTAAACCGAGAACATTTGGTCAACCGACAGGTACAGCTACCGCCAATACACAACCAGAGTCCTTCAATGCTTTTGTGGTCGTGAAATCCCACCGCCACGCTATGGGAGCGCTTCGTGCGCAGACCAGGGAGGTCACTCCACGGCGCTGTCGTTGATCGGACGGCTCCCGGGGAAGCGTTCGGAGGGCGATCGGCAGAGAACGGACGCTCCCTGCGTTCGATTTAGTTGTCGTGGGCCGCTAAAATGGATTTGGCATTTTGTGAGTGCCGAAAATTATTTTGTGAACGGTCATGCTGTTGCTGCATTCCTTCCGGCCGATGCGGCTATGAGGAAACAGCAACAAAGCATCGATATTTCGCTCTTCTTCTGGCGCACCAGTCCCCGAAAAAAATAAGCGAATTAAGCTTTTACTTAATGAAGGTGCGCGTACACAATAAAAATTAGTTCCTGCATTAGTTCATCAAAAATAGGATGACCAGAAAATCTGGACGCAGTCCACGGAGTGCACGAAACAAAACACGTGTTCCTTAATTTGCGATCAAGCATATTTCCTACCCAATTAGCTGAATCGCGCCAGCACAGCGGATATGCCATGCATCAGTACGGGCATGAAAAATATAGCTGCGCGTGCACGCCTCCATCCCCCTTCCCACTATTCTCCACTATAAACCTGCGCACGCATA